>OX155957.1:3054784-3113704 GCA_944548615.1 Micropterix aruncella | reverse complement strand
ATCATTTGTACCTCTGTACTAATTGTAGGTTACACTAATTTACAAAAAATATTTGGTTGTGTATTAATTTGAGAACATACCTAAATGTTTTGTCACAATACTTGGCAATAGGGTGTGCTATTATTTACCATTATTTATTATTATTTAAAGACTACATTTTAAGGCAATACCTTGTCTATTTTTGGTGCAATAAAGTTTTTCAAACAAACAAACAAACAAACGCTGTTGGTTTCGCTGTCTTGGTGATGCATTGACGCAGCCCGCTAATGGGCTCGATTGCGTTTCTTCGTGAACTAAAATCGGAAATTAGTCCGTGTGAACGAGACAGGGCAATACGCTAGAGCGGGGTGTGAGATGACCGGTTGTCACTTTTTCGCATTAAAACTGCCCGCCAAGGACAAATCTTATACCGCACGAAATATGTTCGAATTAATTCGGACGAGTATAAGTTCGGCAGGTGGTATTTATCGACGATCATTCGTATCATATTCCGCTCTAACGTATTGCTCTGTCTCGTTCGCTTGGACTAATTTTAGTTTTAGTTCACAAAGAAACGCAATCGAGCCCAGAGTCTATTTAACGTAGCATTTAACCCTTGGAGTATATGGGTATTTTCATGGATGCATCTGTCTCTTTTGCAGGATTTTCGGCGACATCGACTTTAAAGTACTATAACTACGAAACTACTACACCAATCATAAAAAGAACAACTGCACAATGATTGCATTGAAATTTCGAATATAGAATATTGAAATATCATTTTGTAAAACAATTAGATAATTATGAATAAATATGAGAACATTATAAATAGGATAGAAAACGAATTTACCGCGTGAAATTTGTAGGACCCGACATTTCGGTGACGTTGCTACTTTCCTCGCATGATCCGGGAAGCCATTGAAATAAGAAGAACTCCGAACTTCAATAGAGATGACGGCTACAAACTCTCTTCTACGTGGAACCCTCTTCTTAAAATGTTCCCGCCGCCGAACGCCGAACGCAAAGACGTAAAACAGGATACAAAGAGGTTTGTGTGCAAGACGGATTTTAAAAATTCCCGCGCTCCGAGCCCGGCCCCCCACCACCGTTATAACCTACGCAGTGGCGGCAGCGGTTTGCGGCCTACCCGCAAAACAACGGACTGACAGCTCTTCAGTCTACCCTAGACAACGGCGGCTGCAACGTCACCGAAACGTCGGGTCCTACAAATTTCACGCGGTAAATTCGTTTTCTATCCTATTTATAATGTCAAACAACCGCGATAGTCTTCGATTTTATAAATATGAGAACGTCAAAGAAGTGAAAAAAACGCGCGACCAGATTTGGTCGACTCGTACTCAACGGATAATTGTTTCGCGACCAGATTTGGTTGACTCATACTCAACGGGTTAAGTAATTATTCTGACCTAAGAGTATACTCCAAACTTAATTTCTTCTGGGTTCTTAAGCATAAGCGCAAATCCCGGTGTTTATTTCGCCAGCATCGGATAGGCGCAAACAAGGATTACCATTATCTCTAGATCGCGGGCAGCAGCTCGCGGCCGTTCCCAGCTTCTGTGCTGATTGCGTATATCGCTAATTGAGTACGGTTTCCTACATTCCCGCGTTCACCTTATCGCCATCTTGTATCTAGAGGGCCAACTAGCACTCGCTGAATTGCCGATAAATTATAACACAACCGCGACGAGAGGCCACTCTCGATTTATTGTGAAGCTCCGCGCTCTTTCTAGTACTAAAACTATGAAGCTATAAGCTATTAACCGGCCATCATCGCGTAACCCTTACGAAGATGTACCACATTAAACATCAAATCACACTATCAAAATAAAATATATAATTTCAAATATTCAACTACATTTATAACGGGCTATCGTAATTGAATGCGTATACAAAATTTCGTTTCTGTGCTGTCGACCGTTGAAGAGTCCCCTCGTTAGAAGTCAACCCTGGGTGCAGCAGTACCCAGCTAACCTAGCCAGCTAACCAGTAGCTAACCAGCTAACCAGCTAAGGGAGCTAACGGGCCCATGATGAGGTGGCCACGATGACCCATGTGTTCAGGGTCGGTCACACTCACGGGTCAACACCCATCCGATAGCCTCCACGCATGGGGTGCGAACCTGGGTAGGACACTGGGTCAACCAGTCTTCCCTGGGGATCAAACCTCTGGCGCTCCTGGACGGTCTGCGCACCGAGCGGCGCAAGCCAATCGATTGTGCTCTCCGACTAACAGTCGGGGGAGTCTGGGAGCTGTATTGTTTCCTATAGAGCGGGGGTGGTTGCCTACCTTACGGCGACTGCTCTTGAAATGACCATTGGCCATCCGATCCCGGTTCAGAGTCGGGCAAAGGACGCCTTGGTCCGCGATAGATTCGGTGCACACCGTTTCACCGCTTCGTAAGGGAGAGGACCGCGCAAGCGACCACGAACTCGGAACCAATCGAGAGACCGGAGAAATCTGGTCACAATTGGAAGCAATGGCGCGGGTGTCGGCCCGCCAGGTAACATTACTGGCTATCTCGCGGTGAAGGCGTTGGCTTCTTGCGGGTTGTGACGTAGCTGGACGTTGGATTGTTCTGTCCAAAGTCTTCTACGTTCACTGCAGGGCGACAGAACGAAAAAATCGTTAAAACGTCCTGTGGCGACGGGCTCTCCCATTGTAATTGACACCGCAAGTTGCAGCAGCACTGTCGCAGTGAAACTCAAAACAGGCTACCATAATTGATTGCGTATAATCATAATCATAATCATGATCATATTTATTTTTCAAAAAAGACTAGGTACAGACAGAACGACTGTTAAAAGTACAGAAAAGCTACTTGTACCTTAGGATTAAATTCTATAAGCTAATTACTCCCTACAAAATTTAACAGCTGGAGGACATAAAATTTTAAAAAAACATCAAGGAGATGCTGACCACCTTTTCTTATAATCTGGGCGAATTTGAGGGCCATGATTTTTCAAACATTATTTAAAAAAGTAGAGCCTTATTGTCTGATTATTTTATATGGTCTTATATCTGTACTTTTAGTTTAAAATTCATAACGTATGTTTAATTTGATTATTTAACATGTTACTGACAATTTGAATATTACGATGAATAATATTACTACGTATCTTTTCGAATTACTAACTACTTCAAATATTAGGCTTCTATTTTGATTATTTATATTTATAGTTTGACAATCTAGTAGTTAATTCTTAACGGAGTCGCGGCATGGGGCGCTACTACTAATGATAATCTGGATAGATTGACAAAAGCGCAGAAATTATTATTGAGAGTAATTCACAGAAAAAACCGGCGTCATCCATCTGCCTTGTTATTTTCCCAATCCCATGTGCTATCAGCTAAACAGTTATTCATTAAGCAAGCGCTTCTTGCATTCTACAAATCTAGAGATGACCACGCCCGAACTCAAAACAATCTGAACACAAGAATGTCCGCGAGTATCAATTATATAATTCCGTCAGTCAGGACAACATTTGCCCAGAGACATATATTCTACATAGCCCCAAAATTATATAATTCCCTTAGTGAAGACATGAAAAATTATCCTAACATAAAAATATTTAAAGCAAACCTTAATAGATGGCTACTTAACAAGGGATATGTAAAATCTGATCAACTTCTTTGGAACGCACGACAATTTATTTAGTATCACTTATCTATTTTTCTTAATTAAATATGATTAAATTACAACTATAAATGTATATATTTATTACATAGCTATATTTTTTTATAAAATTGGTATATTTATGTATATATACAGGTGGTGGGTCCAAATAATTTATTTAAAAAAAAACACTTTTATTAGAATTGCATAAAAATATGCACATCTAGAGACGGGCCAAATTATCGCCTAGTTAGATGTGCTATTGGCAGTATAGGTCATGTAAGATGTGTTAAACCTCCCTATATTAATTATTAAATAATTTATATAATTATTATAAGATTACATGACCTATGAATGAACTGTATACCTAATCCTATGTACCTAAATAAATAAATAAATAAAATAACTACCTATGTATGTTCAGTAAAGAGTAGTAACGATACTTACTACCTACCCCAATTATTTTGACACGTCCAAGAGCGGTCTTTGGCCGTCAATTGACAAGCCTCTATGACACTTACAAAGTTTGTGTGGATTTCTATTGGTAAAAGAAATTTCAAATCGGTTCAGTAGATCCAGAGATTACTTCCTACAACCTCACAAAATTTACCTCTTTATAATATTAATATTTGAAGGTGGCCCTTATTGTAGAATTAACTGTTCCATGGGAATCAAATATCCCAAAAGACCACGAGTATAAATTAAATAAATACCATGATCTTGCAAATGCCGTAACCCGGAACGGCTTCACTGTTCACCTTGACGCGGTAAAAGTCGCCGCTCGTGGCCTGCCAGCTAAATCTCTATTTCACCTCTTTAAAGATCTTGGCCTTTCCAGAAAAATAATCAACTCTTTCTTATAAAAATTATCTAAAACTGCGATTTGCGCATCTCAAATTCTATGGTTTCGAAGGGGGAGTGAATGGGTGTTAAGGTGGACGCTCACATGTGGCAAGACAGCTGTCCTAAACCTACCACAGCCGGTTCGTAAGTCCGGAATCCACTGCTCACCACCCAGAAGTGTAAAAAAAAATAGTATTATGATGGGCCCGACTCCGGTCGGTGAATTCCATGGCAGCTCCATTTGTATTTATTATTATTTATATATTATAAGGGATATCCCACGCTCCCCCGCGATTTTCAATGCAGCCTTGTCTTACACAGATGAAGTAATCATCATCAGCGAGTCACGGCTCAGAAGGGACATAACAATATCTGAGGTGAGCGGTCTGCGAGCGGGAAGTTAAGCGCACAGACGTCAGGGGTCATTTCGGGCAGCCGCAGCGATACGTGCTCGAGCCTCGCGTCAGATCTCGACAGATAAGATAACGGCGGCCTCTCTGTGTCCCCATCATCCTTTATCTTAACGTCTCGCTGGGAGTACGAGGATGTTAAAGTGTCGCCAGCGTCACCAACCCTCGACTACGTCTCCTGACGGACTTTTATTAAACCTCGTTTTATGATTTCAATGGAATTTCCGACAGATTTACCAAGAAATATTAAAGGGGAGCCTGGCTTAGAAGCCCAAAAAATTGATTTTTAAATAACTCAAAATTGAAATCTGGTCATGAATATTTTATATTAGTTTCATTAACATTTGAAGGATAAAGATATTTCTTTGTAACAGTAAAAAACACTATAAAATCGAAGACTATCGCGGTTGTTTAACATTATAAATAGGATAGAAAACAAATTTACCGCCTGAAACTGACAGAACACATCAAAGCTGTTAAAAACGTTCAGCGAGAAAAATCGGCGATCTGCGAAAATATAGTATATTGGATAACGGAAGTAACCACTGGATTCAGTTTCAAAATCCCATTGTGCTATCCAAAGAACAATTCTACTTTCCTCGCATGATCCCGGAAGCCATTAAAATAAAAAGAACTCCGAACTTCAATAGAGACGACGGTTACAAACTCTCTTCTACGTGTAACCCTCTTCTTAAAATGTTCCCGCCGCCGAACGCCGAATGCAAAGACGTAAAACAGGATACAGTGAGTATTGTGTGCAAGACGGATTTTAAAAATTCCCGTGTTCCGAGCCCGGCCCCCCACTACCGTTATAACCTACGCAGTGGCGGAAGCGGTATGTGGCCTACCCGCAAAACAACGGATTGACAGCTCTTCAGTCTACCCTTGACAACGTCACCTAAACGTCGGGTGCTACAAATTTCACGCGGTAAATTCGTTTTCTATCCTATTTATAGTAAAAAACACTATTTTTGATTTATTGAATTGGAAATGTTTCTACAGCTGCAGTAATGACGGTATCTATTTGCACCGGTAATAGCGAGCGTAATTTTGCTTAAAACAATAAAATTAATCTAATATATAAATGTTTGCATATTCATTTTGTAGATGAACTAAATTAATTAATTAAAAGTTATAATTTTTTTGTAATTTTTTAATAATTTACAAACAATAAATCGATTTTCGCCCCAAAATTTTGTGTTTAACCCCTCCTCTCGCGAAGTAAAAATTCAGCTATCACTTTTGCCCGCGACATTTTCGCGCGTAAAATCGACGCGAGTCGACGACCTTGATACAAACGACCATAACTTGTAAACCACTATACGGATCATAAAAGAAATTACTGTAAAATGATCGCATTGAAATTTGACATATAAAAAAATATAACCTGGAAATTGGGGGAGTCGGCCGTTGGTCCCGCAAGGGATGTTAGGGAGTTACCGGGTAAGAAAATATATATAAACAGTTTCTTTTGTTTTATTTAGTTCATATAGAAGAGAATTAATTCCCCTTTAAATATTTTTTTTGGACAACTGGATGCGCCAAGTAATTTTTTTAATCAGCGGCGCAAAGCTGAAAAGTACAGTTTTAATAAAAACGCGTTTAAAGTTTTGTTTAAAGAAAAGTTGATAGTTTTTTACATTTACATCAATCTGACAGTCAGCTATTCCAGAGGTAAAAGATTCATGAATAGATTTTAACTTTGTTAGGAAAACAAAGGTAACAAGGGTAACTTTGTTGTTTTTTTGACCGTCTAAACCATGCTAGATGCGTACGGCGGCAATTCAATAACGAGACTCTGTTCGCAGCGCTTCAAGTAGCATTGAAACGCGTCAATTGCCTACGGCGCGCGGCGATCCACCACCCAAGGAAAATATATTGACCGATTGCCAGCACGGCACTTAGAAGAGCCACCGAGCGGACTTCCTCACGCTCTTACTACCAAAGCTGGACGGATTTTTCCATCCTTGAGTCTGGCCACAGATTCGAGGTTATCATAGATGGTAGATCTGGTCATAAATCTAATTTACGATGGATCCGCGATGCCCATTGAGGTCACTCGGGATCAGGTGGCCAACGAATTGTTTCTAAGGATAGGTGACGCCAGGTAAAAAGCAACCCCCCCCCCCCCCCTCCCCCCCCCCCCTCCCCCCCGTTTCTTAAAAAACGTACGTCTCCAGACTCTTCCGATAATTTGCCCGATTGGTTAGTGATTAACTGAGCAGCGCGGTGAGCAAACCGTTCAGTTCGAGGTATCCCGAGGTGAACCGAGGTATTCGGTATTCGAGGTATCCCGGATCTGAACTTTCGATCTTAACTGTCTACGACTGCACGTTACAGCCGCAGGCAGAGTTCACAGCGGCCTTTTCAGGTTAAGTCATTCTTCGAGGACGCTACAGTATGGAAGATGAACTATGAGTTGGACCGACCTAAGAAATACAAGCAGACCGTCAGGCCCAAGATCACCTGAACTATTAGGAATTCACTCCAAGTAGTAACTTGAGTTGTCAACTGCAATGGGCGAACCCGTCATTTTAGGAAGTATTAACGATATGCGATCGTTCTGTCGGCCGTGAGGTGAGAGTAGAAGACTTTCGCATGGTACATACCTACCGTCCAGCAAAGCCACGAACCCGCCAGAGTCCAACGCCTTACGGCGAGGCACTAGAAAGGTAACCCAGTGGGGCCACTTCGCCCCTGACTACCAGTTTTAGCAGGATATCTCCGTCTGGAATTAACCTTTAGGATACCTCCTTCCTCCCGACTGGTTACAGGACCGAAGTCGCTTACGCGACCTCTACCTGCCGTGTATTCAGCGGTGATTCAGTTTGAATCTATCGCGGACCAATGGCATCTTTTGCCCGGCTCTGAATCCAGGATCAGGTAGCCTAGTGGCCATTTCTAGAGTGGTTAACGATAGGTCAACATCCACCCCCCGCTGCTTAGAAAGCAGTACATTTCTATAGTCCCCATACTTCTTCAGCAATTAGTCAAAGTGACGCGATAACCAGTAGCGCTCCGAGGCAATCCCCAAGAGAAGCCGATCGACCAGCCGTGAGGCTTGAGACGCGAGAGTCTCACCCGGGGTAGCTAACCACACGAGGAGGCTACTGAATAGGAGTTGAATCGTGAGTTAGGTCGATCCGAGTAGACAATGGATCTTGTAGCCCAGGCTGCGCGAAACCGTTCGCTACCGCTCTAAGTGGCAAAGCTTGCTCCAACTGGCAACTTGAGTTGTCGACTACAGCGGGCGAGCCCGTTACCTCAGGAAGTTTTAACGATTAGTCGTTCTATCTCCCTGGAGTGAGCGCAGAAGACTTGGGGACAAAACAGTCCACCGTCTAGCTACGCCACAAGCCCGTAAGAGGCCAACGCCTTAGCCGTGAGATAGCCAGGAATGTTACCCAGCGGGCCGACACTCACGCCCTTACTTCCAATTGTGACCAGATTACTCCGGTCTCTCGATTGGTTACAAGTTCGAGGTCACTTGCGCGGTCCTCTCCCTTACGAAGCGGTGAAACGGTGTATACCGAATCTATAGCCGACCACAGCGTCCTTTGCCCGGCTGTTCACCCAGGATCGGATGGCCGATGGTCATTTCAAGAGTAGTCGCCGTAAGGTCCGCAACCACCCCCGCAAAAAGTGATAAACGCATATTACTCATATTACGTTATAATTTCCGGAGCAACAGCAGCAGTTTGCCGTCTAGCCGCAAAACAACGGATGACGACTGACAGTACTTTTAGTCTACACTGAACAACGGCGGCTACAACTTCGCCAAAACGTCGGGTACTACAAACTTCACGAGCTAAATTCGTTTTATTCTATTTATTAAAAAAATATATTCCTTTCTATACATGTTTATGTTTGTACTACATCTCAATGAAATGATCATTTATTTGTTTATTTCTGTAGTGTTGATTAATTTCTGAAATAAATTAATCGATTAATTAAACTTCGATATCAAGATACTCCTCGCATCAAATCACATAACCTTTATTTAACTCTAATTCGATTAATATTTGTAGTAGAAACATTTGGAAATTTACCATTTATTTAAATTATACCCTTTGAGAAGCGGCATATTTTCATGGCAGACCGCGGCAATTTATTGAAATTTCTTGCAATATCACCGCGCTCAACAAAAAGTACTATAACTATGGAACTAATATAGCAATCATAAAAATAATAACTGTGCAATGATCACATCGAAATTTCCTATATAGAATATTGAAATTACTATCTAGACCCAAAGCTCAATTGGAAGCACCACCTCGAGCGCAAGAGAACAACCTTCTATGCCTCTTTGTGGACGTGCAAAAGAGTCATGGGAAAAACCTGGGGGTTCAAACCCAGGGTCGCATTATGGCTCTACAGGGCAGTACTGCTGCCTAGACTAACGTATGCTGCAATAGTCTGGTGGTCCAGGGTGAAAAAGCTTGAGACACTAAAAATGCTTAAAAGCCTTCAAGGTAACTACCTAAGGGCTGCAACTGGCGTCATGAAGACCACCCCAACAGCGGGATTAGAGGTGGCACTCTGCTGCCCGCCTCTGGACAAGCTCATCATCCACTCCGCCAGACTTACAGCATACAGACTGAAGTGTTTGGGCGAGTGGAAGCGAGGAGGGCACAATCATCCTGAGCTAAACCTCCTCCACAAAAGCCCATTCACTCTGACCCAGGATCGACTACGGAAAAAAAATTCGGTAGAGAAATCCTATAAAATCCTAATCCCCACCAGGGAAGAATGGAAAAATCCGCAGTGGCTTCAAAGCCACAACGCAGACGCCTGGTTCACCGACGGCTCAGGAACAAATGGACGTTTTGGGGCAGGCGTGTACGGACCCAAAACCAACCACAGAATCAGCATCCCACTTGGTCAATACGCTACGGTTTTCCAAGCCGAGGTACTTGCCATATTGGAATGCATAAAACTACAAAGTCGACTTGAAGTAAAAAACAGACAAATCCTCATCTGCTCTGACAGCAGAGCAGCACTGGACGCTCTGTCTAAAGCCACCACAGAATCTTCTGTGGTCTGGGACTGCATGCAGGAGCTCAACAAATTGGGAAAATCCAACAAAATCACCCTAATATGGATACCGGGTCACCAAGGCATACCCGGAAACGAAGAGGCCGACAGACTGGCAAAACTGGGCACACTGGATTGCCCAGTGGAGCCAGCTGTAGGGGTCCCCTTCGCTACAGGTAAGAAAATCATCAGGGACTGCTTGGAGCAGGAACATCGGGCTTCCTGGAAACAGAGTCAGGGATGTCGCCAGTCAAAAGCCATGATGGAGCAACCACTACAGAAGAAAACCAAGGCCCTACTTGACATGAGCAAGAAGAACCTTAGAACCACTATCGGTCTCCTCACCGGACACACGACCCTTAGAGCTCATCTATTCAACCTTGGTTTGACTGAGAGCAAGGATTGCCGAATATGCGGCGAGGAACCTGAAGACAGCATACACATTGTTGGTCGCTGTCCAGGGCTCGCCGCCAAAAGACACAGTTTACTGGGACGAGCCTTTCTCGAACCCAGCGATCTGCCCAACTTGAAGGTCAGTGACCTGCTTGGACTGGTAAGAAGTACCGGGCTACTAGCTGACCACTGACCTAATCACACAGTGGGTAGTTACAAAAGACCTTACAGATCTAGGTGACATCAAGGGCTGGAAACAAGCCCCCCACTCCATCTACTACTACTACTACTACTACTACAATATTGAAATTAAATTTTGTAAAACAATTAGATATTTATAAATAAATATGAAATAGTCGAAAAAGTGAAAAAAACTCGGCATTTCTAACTTGTACTTGTATTACGAAAAAATACGGAACCCTATTTAGAAATTGTAAATACTGTCGTATTCTTTATTAGATTGTCTATCAAAGGTAATATTTCGTTTTGCTTATTTACATACAAAAATATTTAGATATCAGCTCATAAAAACCAAAAAAAAAAATTGATGATATCTCGAAAAAAAATGATGATGTTTGACAATGGAATTTTAGAAGAAATATCCATTCAATGACGCGAAAAATTATTTTAGCGGCCGTCTATGTATCTATGGTAATAATGAGATATTTGGTATGGATTTTAGGATGCGTTCGAATTAGAAAATAATATTACTGTGCGCTCCGGGAGCAAGCCGCCAATATTGGTCGTTACGTAGTCAACGGTGTTCTGATGTGCAACCAAATTTGGTCGTTACGTAGCCGAAGAGTCGTGTAGTTTTAGAGCGTCCGCTTGTAATGCCCCTTAATCTGTATTTTATTTGCTTTTGTAAGAACATCATTGAAATAAATTGTAAATTTTGATCCTCTGCGGTCATCCCGTCACCTCTGGCGGAACGTTGTACCGTGTCAAGCTATCGCTTGATCGCAATCTCAGCCAAATTTATCAAGATGATCTGCGGCAGATAGCGAAATCGGTATTTTTACGTCTCATATTAATTTGTCGGGCGCCCGCGCTGCCACTTGACATGTTTTTGTTATTCTGCTTCTTTGAATTCCTCACATTTTTGCGGTGTTTCCACAAAGTATCTCTAATAGAGATATTTTGTAATAATAAAGGGAAATTACGGCAACAATACCAATAATAATAATAATCATTTATCCATCATAAAAATGCAATTAACTTGTTTTCATTGCAGAATCTACCTAACGAGGCCGTAGCCCGTACTAAGATAGAACACATGTATGGCTATGATTTGTTTATATGAGCGCAAAACAGAAAAATATAATAAAGGATAAAACAGGTGATTGAAACAAAATGACCCAAAATTATAAAATCGAAACCGCACAGCACAGCTGTTTAACCCACTTTTTTTATTTTTCGACGTATTTATAATATTGTGTATGTCATAATATCATTATAATATTGTGTATATATTGTGTATATAAAATATTGTAGGCTGCCTTCAACAGATTTTCAAATTAGTTGTTCGATGTCTCCACGGCTCTAGATTTTTGGCATCTGACGTCACTCTCGAACCCAGGGGAAAAATATATGTCATCACTGATTACGAGTCTATGACGTTGGCAAGCGGATGATCAATCAAATGTGTAAAAATAGCCACTCCTTAAATGACGACGCCCATCGGGATCTATTTCAGACCGCTTCCCCAAATAGCACACTGTAACATGCGTTGGAAGTTGGAATAGATCGTTTAGGATTCAAGGATCTTTTGGGAGATAAATGTATACGGAGGTAGGTTAGAAAAAGTAATAAGTGGTGTACATTTTAGCAAATTTGTCAGTTTTATGGTTGTAATCAATAGAAACAACTACAATGAGAAAATATAACCATGTAATTCACAAAAATACTTATGTTTCAACAAGGATTACGTATATAACTCGGACTGTGGTCCGTTAATGCAATTATGCGTTAATGCCGTTAATGCGTTAAATAAAAAATGTAAAGATATACAAGTTAAGACTGAGCGTAAAATTGCAACCGCAAGCTCCACAGCGTCACTCGTACAGGTAACACGAACATCTTTTGCCCAAACTTTGGGCTCAGAACGCGCGAATTTCAAAATTTTCGAAATTCGCGCGCTCCGACCCCGGCCCCCCACCGCCGTTATAACCTCCACCATTATAACCACCACCGTTATAAGAACGGAGACCAGTTAGCTGTGTAATTGTGTTTTTTCTTCCTGTTGTCGGCAGCCGGGTATCCAAAATGTGGCGGAAACTCTTGCATAATATTGTAGATAGAGCACTCTTAGATATCACTTTGTTCACTTTTAGTAGATATTTAACGCGCCCGGAAAAGTTTTTGATTATTTTTGCCGACACAAAGGGGTAGGTAGTTGTTAGTGATTATCGATCAGATGATTATTGACTTTTTTAATGAAAATTTTGTATTTTTATACACTTTAGGGTTTATGGTTAGTAAAAGGGATAGACTTGAGTACCTTAGCCGAACGTTTCGGAGCCCGTGGCTCCTTCCTCAGCGGCGAGAAGAATACTGGCATCCGCTGCTGTCACCAACGGCTACCCGCTTTTCTTCTGTGGTACTGGGAGAATGGTGATTTGGCGGGATGATAATGTGAATTTAAATTAAAATGGTTTAATTTTGAATTTAAAAAAAATATACATATTTTTTTAAGTTTTATTAAAAAAATATATAAAAAATAGTTGTAGTGCATGTGTGTTAAAAGTGTTTGAAGTACATATGTGTGGGGAGGTGAGTGTGTGTGAGTATGTGTGTTGGATTGTGTGTGTGTGTGTGTGTGTATGCGATGAATATGTTAATTTCGTTTTGATATGTGTTAATAATGGAAAACTCAGTGTTGGACGTTTAGTCCGCACCCCTGGCAAGCTCCTAGTACCCATATATGCCCAAGTTCCCACGTTTTAAGTTTTATTTCCGGTGTATTTTCCGGGAATGCCCTAATAACTTTCACAGTGAAACACTCATCGAAGCTTTTGCCATGCGATCGCGCGTGTGTGGGGATTGTAAGATTTGATACGCCTCCTTTGGCTGAGCAACGATGATTATTCATGCGAAGATTGAGTCTATTGGTAGTTTCACCTACATAAAATGCATCACAAAATCTGCATTGTAGGTGGTAAATGCAGTTTTGCGAAGCGCAGTCCGCATGTGTGCTGATTTTATAGACTTCAGTAGTGTTAGGGCTAGTGAACTCGAATAAGGATAACGACTCGGATAAGGATAACGACTGCCGTTACAGAGAGTGATGTATTGTATTTGTAGTTATTTTTATTATGGTTTTTTATTATGAAATAGTTTTAGTTTATGTAATCATCTATATAGATAGATGTATGTTTCCGAAATTTACTCAATCAATCCTTTTATTTGACACTAAACACGATATATGTATGTTAATTTATTGACATTTGGACATTTGGACATTTAGACAACTACTTACTTTATATTTGGATAGTTAAGTTTCCCTACGACACTCGGGATGTACGACGACGGGGATACGATCACATACATAGCACACACATCACATACATAACATCACACCATAACACACTTCTAAATCGGCTCAAGCGTTTAGAAGTTATAGTAGAATAAAGAAACGGTAAACATACATACATGAACCATGAACACATTAAACTCCTCTTTGTTATGCAGTCGTTTAAAAAGGGTTACTTAATGCTTATTTTACCCATCCCTCCTTTTCTTTTCGTATATCTGCTGCCTCCGATACTTTATAAAAAATAATCATTTTAGGTCATTGATGAATTCTCTTAATCTAACTAAATAAAAGAATATTTCCCAAAAACTCATCCAAGTTTTATTAATTCCACGATGACCAACTACACAGTAGGTATATCCAGTATCCGGGAGTCGGACCGAAAAATGAATTCTGGAAACGTACTTTTCCTAAGCAGTTGGAGTTAATGTTGACCTAATGTCAGCCACCTTTGAAACGATTCATCGGCCATCGGATTCCATGTGATATTGACGGCCAAAATGCGTCACGGTCCACGATAAATTTTAACTGAATTATCGCAAACATTTGGTAGAGGCCGCGCAAGCGACTTCGAATCTGTGACCAGACTGGAGGATGGAGTAATCCGTCCAAATCTGGTAGTAAAAGAGCGAGGTTCGCCCACTTGGTCCTCTTCCCAGTGCCTCGTGGTAAATCTTAGTTTCTCACTGAATTGTCGGTGGAGTTAGATAGTGGAAATTCCTTATCCGTTAAAGTCTTTCACGCTCACTCCATTGGAGATAGAATGACCTGATGCAATTAAAACTCCCTGGGATGCCAGATTCAACTGTTGTGTTGGGCACCCCCATTTGTAAGTATCCGCTGACCTAAAAGCGCGAAAAGTCAAACTGTCTGATTTCACACGCCAACGAGGCTATGTTTTCATGTCCAGAAAATTTTAATTTTTCCTTGGAGTTTGCATTTACATTTTACATTTTACATTTACGTCGTGTCCAATCGGCGGCTAAAAACCGCTCTTGGACTTGTCAAAATATTTGTGTTTTAAGTGTCATTACTACTTTAATCTTTACGTTACACACATATATTAATTTAAAAAAATATATAGTATCTAAGAAACTTTGGAACCTACTAACAGGTATTCGTCGTAGAATCGTATTACAAAACAAATAAAAAAAATAGTCAATAATTCTAATGGCTACCTACTAAACACACAATAATTAAAATAGTCAGTTAAAAAGTTGAATAATCAAAGCAGAAGCCGAACAATTGAAATAGTCAATCAATCAAATATATACGTACTAAAAACTGTACATAGTAACATCCAAAGTAGTAAGTAAATTGTTAAGTAATCAAACTAAAGCTAAATCTTCCATTTAAATACTAAAAGTACATATATAATTATCATTCAAATTGGTACAATATTTGCAGTCATGTACTCCTATCTCAAACGTATTTGTTTGGTGTTCTCCTATCTCAAACGAAATCTTGGTGATGCAGTACATAAGAGCACTCTCTATTCAAATTCTACCGGGTTAGTATATTTAAAGTGTCATCATCGTGGCTGCACTCGCGAACACACTGCGAACCAGACTAGTGCTGTCGACGTTCTTCTTCTTCACGAGTTAGCCAATTCCATCTGCAACCTGTCGTCATTCTAGACGATTCCTTAGATATATTATCCGTCTCGAAGGACCGAATACGGAGATATTTTTTCAAAAATCCAGTTGCATTCAAATCGTTGCCTGTATCTTCAGCCAGCTTTTAAACGACGTCACTGTGACGTCACGAATTCGTGTGCTCGCACGTAACGCACAAGGCATGGGAGAAAAAAATAATTGGCATCGTTCCCATTGCACGTTAGGTAAGCGCTCCCGAATTATTTATACGCGTGCGGTGCGCTTTGTGTTTGTTCACTGAGGAAGTTTCCAGATATATATGATTCAATGCGGAGGAAACTGTTACCTACTACAGAGAAGATGACACGACATGCGTGCTATCGTTTTCGATACGCCAGACATTTCACAAACAGATGGTAGCCAGATCAGCAATAATAAAGTACAAGATATGCCTATGAACCAGGAGTATTTAGAGTAGGCTGGGAGTAACCTACCGCTACTGCAGATAACCTTAGACAAAACGGTACCAAAGTACATGTTCAGGAAAACGGGCAGCATGCTAAAAGTTGACAATGTTCCTAGCAGTGATGATGATGTTATGATGGGGAGATGGCCGATTGCAAAGTCACCCGGGAGCTAATAAGCCCAGTGTAGTTGATCCATTATGATCCATGTTTTAGAGTCGGTCCAACTCACAGGTCAATACCCATCCGGCGGCCTCCAAGCAGAAGTGCGAGTCCGGGTATGACTCTGTGCCTGCGAGCCAGTTCCCCTGGGAATCGTATTTCGGACGCTACTGGACGGTTTACGTACCGTGCGGCGTTAGCCAATCGACTGCGCATTCCGATAGATAACCAGTGAGTCTGGAAACGGCTTTGTTTCCGATGGAGCGAGTGTGGTTGTTAACTTTGTGGCAGCCGCTCTTGATACGAACGTTCGGCTACCCGATGCTGGGTTAACAGCCGGGCAAAGGACGCCGTGGTCCGCGATAGATTCGGTGATACCGAAACACCACTACACAAGGGAGAGGACCGTGCACGCGACCTCGAACCCGTAACTAATCGGGAGACCGGAGAAATCTGGCTGTAACTGGAAGTAGGGGCGTGAGTGTCAGCCTGCTGCATGAAAACCTGGTTTCTCGTGGTAAGGCGTTGGCTTCATACAGGCGAGTGGCGTCACTAGACAGTGGACTGTTTTCGTCCCAAGTCTTCTACGCCCACCTCACGGGAGACAGAACGATCAAATATCGGTAAAACCTTATGAGGTGACGGGTTCGCCCGTTGTAGTTGGCAGCTCCAGTTGCACACTCCCGCACTTAGACCTACTTTTAGGAATGTTGTGGAGTATATACCCCCACCTATAGAACTATTGCCCCCAGTCCATATTATATTAAAGATCCTGCAACGAGCTCGCCTGGGAGACGATGTATGTATATAAATTTATTAATATTTGGACAAGTGTTTTTTGATATATGCACAAATTAGGTACCCAATAACATTCAGGATGACATAACGATTCTAAATCGGGTCAAGCGTTTAGAAGTTATGGTGAAATAAAAAATAGGGGTTTATCATTAATACATACCGGATTTTTTTCGTGTACAAATGAATAATTTTATAATTTTCCAAAATGTTGGACTGGAATAAATTCGTCAGAACCCAAAAACGGTTATTTAAAAATTTGTAATATTTTGTGGAGTATAAAAATTAAACAGTTGTATAATTTGTTTTGCTAAATTAATATTCCAAATATATTTATTTATTACTAGGCCTACAGGATCTATTCCTGACGGCCGCGAAGAGAAAAAACAAAAAAAAAACAAAACTGTCAAATGATGAATATCAACACGCACCGCATAACAAGGCGATTTATATTAAAGACGCTGCTTTCCCCTTATATGTGAACAAGGATTTGCAGCACGTACTCTATGTCATTCGGGAGGACAAAACGATTCTAACAATATCATACACTTCTAAATCGGCTCAAGCCCTTAGAAGTTATGGTGGAATAAAGAAACGGAAAACATACATACATGAATCCCAAACACATATATTAAAACTCCTATTTTTGGGCAGTTGTGTAAGTAGTTTAATTAAATATTGATAATTAAACCTACTACAGGGGACACGTATCTGACTAGCTGGTAGTAAAGTTAGAAAACGAATAGATATGTCAGCTTGCAATTACAAATAGCTGTAGCTTATTTGATATATGACGGTGTTGATTCCGCTACATCGCCGCAATCTTCCCTGATCACCGACTTAATCACTGACCGACTAATCCAATAAAATAACGTCCAAACAACATTATAAATGTCTTTACACAAAACGGCCGTGTTCTCTAAATTAACGATCGTTATAAACGCGGCGCGGCGCCGGCACAGAAAATGCTAAATTGTCTTCAAAATTAATAAAATAAATGAAACACATATTAAAATGTTATTTTATATGCCGCAAAGCGCGATTGGATCACATTTTTAATCAAAAACCTAAAGCTTCCCGCCGTTACGAAAGTAAGCTACCGTTAACTGGCGAATGATAATTATGGCGGCATCAAATCAAACGAACATAATGTGAAACAATTATTATTGTTTTGCGACTGTTATCACCGCGCATTTTTGTGAAATACAAATTTGTAACGGTTATCTTTAAGATTAGCGATGTTCAGCAATTTAAATAATTACCATCTATGTGAATTGTTATTTAAAGTCGAGAGCTAATGGGCCCTTGCTGAGTTGGTCACGAAGACCTATTTGTTCAGGGTTGGTTACACTGACGGGTCAACACCCATCTGGCGGCCTCCACGCATGAAGTGCGAGCCCGGGTAGGACTCTGGCCTTGGGGTTAGTTTCCCCTGGGAGTCAATCTTCTGGCGCTCCTGGGCGGTCTGCTCACCGTGCGGCGTAAGCCAATCGATTGTGCATTCTGACTAACAGTCGGGGGAGTCTGGAAGCAGTACTGTTTCCTATAAAGCGGGTGTGGTTGCTGCATTTTACTGCGACTGCTCTTGAAGCAACCATCGACTACCCGATCCCGGGTGAACATCCGGGCATAGGAGGTCGTGGTCCGCGATAGATTCGATTTACACCGTTTCACCGCTTCGTAAGGGAGAGGATCGCGCAAGCGACCTCGAATTCGTAACCAGTCGAGAGACCGGAGTAATCTGGTCGCAACTGGAAGTAAGGGCGTGAATGCAAAAATGCAATGTCATCGAAACTGAACCAACATGTAAAAAATCAACTTTATTGGATAAGAGGAAGTGGTTTTAATTCAGGTTGCAAGATTTGACCTACACAAAAATACTTACTAACTAACATATATTGCAAGGTAAATAAAAGCTTGTAATAAGTTTATAGTAAAAACACATTTTTAAAAACAATCCTTTATTATAATCCTCTGTCACGGGCCAACCCTGTGTGCAGCAGCCATATAATAGTAGAAAAACTGTATAATCAATGGTAGAACGTAGAATGGGCTATCATAATTGAATGCTATAGAGAATTTCGTGTTTGTGCTGTTGACCTGGGTGCAGCAGTCCTGTCGCAGTAAAACTAAGAATGGGTTATCAAAAGTGAATACGTATACAAAATTTCGTGACTGTGCTGTTGACCGTTGAGGAGTCCCCTCGTCGGGCGCCGACCCTGGGCGCAGCAGCCATGTCATGGTGAAACTCAGAACGGGGTATCATAATTGAATGCGTATACGACATTTTTGTAACTGTGCTGTTGGCCGTTGAGGAGTCCCCTCTTCGGGAGCTAGCTTTGGGATTAGCAGGCATGATGAAACTTATAACGGGCTATCATAATTGGATGCTTATACAAAATTTCGTGTCTGTGCTGTTGATCGTTGAGGAGTCTCCTTATCTAGACATCATACCTGCACTTGCATATTTAAGGCTTGTTTAATACTTATTGAGATCGATTGCGTTTCTTCGTGAATTGAAATCTGAAACTAGTTCATGTGAACGAAATAGGGCAATACGTTAGAGCAGAATGTGAGACGAACGGTTGTCACTTTTCCGCATTTTAAAACTACCCACCAAAGTTAATGAGTTGAATTTAAGACCGCAAGAAATGTGTGAACTTATTCGGACGGTTATAAGTTTGACAGATAGTTTTAAAGCGGGAAAATCGGCGACCGTTTATTTTATATTCCATTCTATTGTATTGCTCTATCTCGTTCATTTGATCTAATTTGCGATCTAAGAGAAACGCAATCAGGTCTATTAGGCTCGATTGCGTTTCTCTTGGACTAAAATCGGAAATTAGTTCAGGTGAACTAGGCAGAGCAATACGTCAGAGCGGAATTTAAAATGAACGGTTGTCACTTTTCCGCATTAAGACAACCCACCAAAAGATAGGCAGCTGAATCTAACACCGCACGAAATGTGTTCAAACTTATTCGGGCGTCTATAAGTTCGGCAGGTAGTTTTGGTGCCGGAAAATCGTCAATAGTTCATTCTAATTCCGTTCTAACCTATTGCTCTGTCTCGTTCGGTTGAACTAAGTTGCTATTTTAGTTCACGAAGAAACGCAATCAGGCCCGTTATGTATGTAATTATAAGCATTTAAATTGTTACTTCATTACAAAGTATTACAAAGTTACAGTTTATTATTATCACAAAATTACTTTATTTTATAGTATTGTAAGCCTACTATAGTCCAAATCGTATCTTGGAACAGCTTAGTTGTTATCAACAAGGTCAAACGCGTAGAAGTCCGTATAAATTTTCAAAACTATAGTAATTTCAATGATTGTTATTTTTTAATACAAATCTGGTGCCTTTCTGTGAAAACCGCTTTATTTCCTAGAGGCATCATTTGATAGCCGGCCATTTTTGTAGCATCACGTCATGCCTCCTGTACACGTTGGCCAATGCTTCGTCGCATCGCCTATGTCTCAAATGCTCTTTCCCATAAATTTGTCAGAGGCGACGAGTGATGCTGATTCGCTTTTACCTTAGCGATGCGGCCAAGCATTGGCCAACGTGTAGAGTGAAGCATCAGACAATCATGCGGTCACGCGTCCAAGTACATACTGACCGCGCCCAACGCGGCATATCTTCGGTAATATATGGCAACAGAGAATTATACGTGGCTTCAGACGCAGATGTTTCACAAATACTAAAATAATCTCCATTTGTTTTTTTCCCAAACGCTTACCTAATCGTCGTGTCGCTGGCGAAAAATTTAATTTTTATAAATAGACACAATACAAAGGATACAAAAGCGTTTGAGGGAGCATTCCGAAAATATTTCAGTGAACAGACAGATCAGCGAGTGATGGCAATCACAGATTAGTTGGAAATGAACCTATTCATGTCAGATGCGACACGAATCGAAATGTCTTCGTTCAAAGTTATTTTTGTTATTTGCGTGTTTGTACATTGCGTTTTTCTATCTCTCCGCGTGTCTCTGTATGGGAGGTTATTAAATAAAATATTAGTTCTACATAATGTTTTACTATTGTATTATTTAACTATTCGTATAAGATCTGTTGTTAACCGTTAAAGTGCTAAGCGGCGCAAAAGTGATGCGATAGTTTGAATGGAAATTGTGCAGCAGCGCAAAATTACCGCGCACATCAGTGTGTTTTTGGTGCTTCGTGGTAGTGGACGTATTCTAATCTCGCGCATAATTTGTTACGAGAGTGCATATTTATACATTTTAAAACAACTTTTTACAGATTTTATATTTTATTGAGCAAAAATAGCCATGTCACTTGCTATTACTTCGGACGATGATTCGGTCTCTAATGATTGTACGGACGGTGAAACAACGGATACAAGCAGTAATAATAGCAGTAGTATAATGCATCGAAAACAAAGATTGAGAATTACAAGTGTGTTTTCTATTTCATCATCATCTTCAGAAATAGACGAAACACCAACTTTTGCAAATATTCCCCCGACAAAAGTGTTTTCGAAAGCAACAAATATTTTTTTGAGACTCCTGGACCTAGACGGGCGCCTTCTCCCGATGCCACACCTGAATTAGAGTGTTTTATTTGACACCATTATTTTTCCTTTAAAATAATCAAAAAATGTATAGCAATTTTCATATATATTCACAAAAATTGCTTAGCACTAAAACAAAATACACCTTCTACTTTCGTCTACATGTGTTTGTTATCTTGACTCGTAAGCAAGTGCAACCTGACAATATAATCGTGGCACAAGGAGTAAAGAAGACATTTTTAAGTCCATTTTTCTGTTCGTTAGAATCCATCTTTCTTATTTTTGTTGATTTCTCCTTTAATATGCGAAAATAATAAAACACTTCGCTAGAAGTTACTTCAACACAAAATTTCTTTTTTTGAATTAGAAAAACGAGTTGGAATGCACGCTCGTGTAGAAATATTCAAAATATACTCAATAATTTTCGATCCCTAATTTAAAATTTTCGACATGTCATTGATTGATTGCTGGCATTGCTTCTTGATATTAATTTATTTCACGGACCACGGAAAAAAACTTTCGGGAAATAGTTATTCGAGACAGACAGATGTCATCAATTTGGGCTACAAGTCAACGGTCAATGCTGATGTTTTGAAATTTATATCATTATCATCATCTAGCATCATCACTATATCACTGTCATCATGAGCAGGGAAGTGGGTATTGTATCCTTGTATACCCAGTTGTAAGACCCAGTTGTATAGGGTCGGTCAAACGCACTGGTCAACACCCATCCGGCGGCCTCCACGCAGAAGTGCGAGCCTAAGTAGGACTTTGTGCCCGCGGGCCGGTTTCCCCTGGGAATCGTACTTCGGGCGCTCCTAAACGGTATGCGCACCGTGCGGAAGTATTTTGAGCACCCCTGAGACGATTAAGACCAATTCCAGATTGAAGTATATTTGTGTGTCTGTCTGTGTGTCTATATGGCTTTGTGTATTACTCCACGAAAGCGCCCAAACGCTTAATCCGATTGAGCTGAAATTTTGCAGGCAGCAAAATTTGGTCATAACAAAAAATAAAAAGGTTAAAGGGGTTGTCATATTTCAATCTCGAAATTTTATACTTAGAGAATTAATATTTGACACACAGATGCATTATTTGGCCGAAATCACATTGTGGTTTTTTGTTGGTATACCTCATATTGAAGCTACACTAACAGTATTTAAATTCCGCCATAACGACGACTGCTGGCCCTTATTCGAGAAATAAACCGCGCCGCCCGAGGCGATTTCAACGGAACAAAACTTGGTTAGACCGCCATCAAGAGAACTCAACGATTTTTATTTATGAAATTAATATTCAGATAAAATCAGTCCTTGGCTACTTGCCGAGAAAGTCCTTTGGGGTGACACGAGCTATTTTTGTAATGAATATTCAAACTGAGCATACAGGTAATACCCATCCTAAAGAAAAGTGGTAAATTTGACATTTTTAAACGTGTGTCGAATCTGGACGCATTAGTATGCACATACACAGCAGTCGTAATCTGTGGTCAGGCGCTTACATCGGCGGTGACATGAGATGCTAAAGAGATGTCTGGAAAAAATCGGCTGAAAATAGTACGCCAACGCATTCGCCGCGGGCGGAGCGATAAAAACAAACTTATTTCGAATTGACGAATGCCTATTCGTCACACTGCATAATGCCGATTAAAAATTTCCCCATAGAAAATAGACCTACAAGCAGTGGAATCGTAGTTATATCGTCTAATCGTACATTGTAAGGTTCCGGGTTCGAGTCCCAGCTGGATTATCATTTTCAGCTGGGATAAAATTAACGGAATTGAATTTGAATTCCGCTGATTGGATTCAATAAGAAGACATACATTTACCTACACACATATCACAAGTAAACATAAAATATGGACATATTATCACTTCGTAATAGGAATTAGCAATAGCTGTAATAGTCGTTAGATTATTAACAGGCCCATTGTGAACTTACACCCAGCTAAGTGATAACTTTTTCTAGGGCAACAATTTTAAATATAATGGAAAAAAGCCTAAGAGTCAAACATATTTAAACGAAGAAACGCTAATTAAAAAAAACCGGAATTTTAGAAAAAATAGTTAAAATAGACAAAAAAACTTTTTTATTGGTAATTATAAGTTAAGCGAAAAAACAATATTAAATATGCTTTATCTATACTTAATCATCCGGGCATCCTGGAAACAAAGCCAAGGATGTCGCCAGGCAAAGGCCATGATGGAGCAACCACTTTCAAAGAAAACCAAGGCCCTACTTGACATGAGCAAGAAGAACCTTTGAACCACTATCGATCTCCTCACCGGCCACACGGACCCTTAGAGCACATCTATTCAACCTTGGCTTGACCGAGAGCAAGGACTGCCGAATATGTGGTGAAGAACCTGAAGACAGCATACACATCGTTGGTCGCTGCCCAGGCCTCCCCGCAAAAAGACACAGTTTACTGGGACGAGCCTTTCTAGAACTCAGCGATCTACCCAATTTGAAGGTCAGTGATCTGCATGAACTGGTAAGCAGTACCGGGGGTACTAGCAGACCACTGACCCACCCACAAAGTGCGTAAATTACAAAAGATCTTTTAAAACCAGGTGACATCAAGGGCTGGAAACAAGCCAACCACTCCGTTTACTACTATTACTACATATATGCTTATTAATAATTAAAATATAAATAAAAGTTCTAAAATGTTTTTTTTGTTTTTCTTGATTGTATATCAAATCTAATCTTTTATTGTTTTAAAAATCCTAATTACAGATTTAGTATAACTAAATTTAACCTAACTGGAACATAAAGGTAGGCTCATATAGGTTTATTTGAATACTGCCTAATGATAAAATAAAATAAATAATTGAAAAATTACATAAAACTAATTAAATTATCAAGAATACGAAAATATAATTACAATGTTATTTCCATGTAAGTATGGGTAAGAGTCAGTACAGTGTCAGTATACACGGGTCTACTGATTCAGTTATGCTGATGATATGGTGCATACATATTTTTGTAAGGACATTATGAAAATTGATGTGGCCGCGATTCGAATTGGAACTTAGTCATTTTTCATTATTTGTACCCATGACGTCATAGAATCATTGTTTGTTTTAGATGGAATGACAGCGGTTTAAGCGCATTTCTATGTTGATCCTCTTCAGTTTGGTCTCTAGCGATTACTATATCTGTCTCTCTGTTAATTGTGTATCCAAAGCAGTTCATGTTGTGGGTGTAAATCCCTAATTATCTTGTTAATCCTTCGTCATCAACCTTCATCAGTCAACTGAAGGTTTTATACCTCCATCAAGTGTTAGTCAAGTCACTGAAAGGTATATACCTTCCTCTAATGTTAACATGAGCGTCAATCTTGTATGTATGAGTATATGCAGCATCCACGCTGCTGTTTCTACCAGACACTTAAATTTTAATCACCGAGGTACACATTTTATAGCATTAATGTCGTTGGAAGGTAGTTTATTTATTATTATAGCTTAAGTGACTCAGTTTCTCTAAGATCAATTTGATATTAACACGATCCAATGATCCAACCGCACAAAAACAGCCGGAAATATCTGAAGGGCGACGGGGAAAAGCGATCAATATCATTTTTTTGTTAAAATGAGATATTTACGCCATTTTTTGGCATGTTCCCAAACGAATCGAAGCATGAATAGATTTTCTTAAGAAAGATCATAGTCTACCATTAAATAAGGGAGAATGGAAAGAATGATCAAAGTCCACGCGTTGACGGTGGACCTTGATCATTTTCTCGCCAGTTCCAGAGGTGGGATATCTCAATGACCCTCCGGTTGACGCTGAGGAAAAATGGCAAATAATCAAGACCAGTGACTTTTCCAAATTGTGTTTAAAAGTTAAAAGTTATAAAAGTTAAAAGCATTTTTTTAGGAACTCAAATATTCTTATTATTATATTATTCTTGTATGTATTATTGTTTTCGTTTATTTACTGAGTTGTAATTTAAATAAAATATGTATTTTTTACAAACTCAAATGTATTTGGTTTACAGATTAAACCTTTTTTTTTACTCAAACCCTGGCTGAAATGTCAATTTAAAAATATATATAAAATCATTTCGAGAAGTTAATCATATCTCCCCGTGACCTTCCATCTCGGTGTTGCTAGGATTTTGTATTATTTTACATGATTTTAAAATGGAATCTTCAGTGGACCTCTTTTTTTTAAAAACAGTATTTATTTTTTGACATAACATTGTGCTTAATTTTGTCATTATTTTAATATATTTTCAGAATTTTAGGAAAAATACTTAAGGTTGCAACCGCACTCTAATTTTCCACAATATTTTTGTCTCCTCTCTAGAGTGGTTTTATGTTGGTTATTTTATGATTCCTCAGAAATATTCTTTGGAGACACTTATATAAGTAGGCTGCTAAAAAAGGTGTTACACGATGTTTCTGATTTTTAGTAACGCTCATTGATGTCTGGTCCAGGCCAGATATTGTTTAAAAATTGTGACAAATCCAATAAACTTGTATATTTTTTCAAAATTTTTGCGCTGTTTTTGCAATTTTTGTGATAAACCTAGTTCAGATGGGTGTGTGTAGTATATCTAATGCCAAATCAATAGGTTTATTTATAAAAAAAAGTATCGAACGATTCACATTTCTCAGAGGGGAGCCTGATATAGAAGGCCAAAAAAAACATGTTTTTCATGATATTTAAAAAAAACTTATATTTGAAATCTGATCATGAATATTTTATATCAGTTTGGTTATCATTTGAAAAATAGAAATATTGTTTGCAATAGTAAAAACAATTTTTGAGGTATTGAATTTCACATGTTTCTACCGCTGCAGAAATGACGGTATCTGTTTGCGTCGGTAATAGCGAGCGTAATTTTTCCTAAAACAAAAAAGGAAACTAAGATATAAATTTTTGCATGTGTTTTTTCTAAATGAACTGAAAAAAACTAAAAAAACCTATTATTGTTTCAATTTTTATAATAATCGAAAATGTATAATGTCTATGTCTATGTCACGTCTATGTCATAGACATTTCTCATGGAATACTTATGTCTTAGGAACTATTTGGTTTTTCATTCTTTGTTCTTTAACTTTATATGATAGGTTTATATGATGCAGTAATTACTTCTTATTTTTTATACTGCACATTATTACTTAAAATCTATTGACACCCGATCCTTCCTTTTCCATTCCTTTTCCCCTCCCAACCCATACAGAATGCACTGTGCGTATTGGAGACTTTACTAACTAAAAGTATTGTTGAAAGCATGTCATCGGCTGCAGAAATATTGTATTTATTGTAATTTTAATTTTTGTAGCGCTGTATGTTTTCCTTGTTAAATGAATAAACAAATAAATAAATAAATTTTTATATAATCAAACAAATGAATAAAATCGATATCCTCCCCAAAATTCGGTGTTTAACTAAAAACGAAACACCTTTTTGTGATTTTTCAATTTCATATAGAAGAGAAATTAATAATCTTTCAATTTATTTGAAACAAATAAATTGAAAGGTTTGTAGTTTTGTAGTTTTAACTCACCGGAAAAATATGGTTTTAAGAAAAACGCGTTTAAAATTGTCTTTAAAGAACACTAGTAAGTTTTTGTACACATACAGCAATTCGCAACTATCAGCGAATCCAGAGGTAATAGATTCATGAATAGATTTCAACTTTAAGTTGGAAAAAAAAATAAACATTTTTTTGGCCGTCTAAACCAGACTCCCCCCTAATTCTCAAAGACATTTCCTTATTATTGATGGTTTTTTTCATTAACATCCTCGCCAAGTGAAGCCTTCATTGAGTAACGCGGTTCGAAGATTGACTGCGTTGTAGCGGTTCTATAATGTGGCTCAAAAATGAATTTCACGATTTGAGGCGAGTGTGGTGAGGTACTTGCCCGTGTGGTGTCTTGGGTCGTCTATCAACTTTAGGTGTTCAGATCAGCCAGGACATTACGAAGTATTGCAGAGGTGGCGATGCTAATGAGCGGCTAAAACTTTCGCCGGGAGTAGGTACACTGAGAAAAATATTGAATTTAATCTTACATTACCGGGTTGTTATTACGGTTTTATACAGAATAATAATGCTCCAATCGTAATTTTGTCAAATTTAATGTTTTTTTATAACTCCATTACTCGATTATATGCTCCACAATGCTCCATTCTTATTTTTTTTATTAAAATTTGTTGAGTGGGGCTTTTCTAAGGTCTTTATGAGCCTTGTAACACTGCGACCATTGCTGATCTATAGTGTTCGCTACCCACTATAGTTCTGTGCTAAGCATCGTGTCATTTAAGAACCGCAGCAGGCTTTTGGCGCCAGATTGTTTTACCTCCTCAGGTTGGAGGTAATGACCACCCTTTTACGCATCGTAGAGCCACACTCGCACATGAGGTGCTGGGGAATTTCCTCTGCCCCTTGGCAGAACCTGCACATTTTTGTGTCTCAGAGCTTGAGGTTTAAAATGTGTTTGTTCAGGCCACAATGCCCCGTGAGCGCCCTCACCAGTGTCCGTAGATTGTTAATTAGCGCTTTGGAATGATTCAACCCTGGCGTGTTGTTCCAGTGGTTGACGGATTGTTCTAAACATATTTGTTTGAGCATTAGGTTTGCAAGGCTTTTTGGTACGCCACATCAAGGTTCAGGGCCGTATAACGTTACCTTTTCTCCTGTCTTAGCAAGTTCATCGGCCTTTTCATTTCCCTCGATTCCTGCATGGCTGGTAACCCATCTTAGAATTACCCTGTTCTTTTCGCCCAGGGAATTCAGTAGTGATATGCAGTTATGCACTAGCTTTAAATTAATGGTATTCGAGGCTAGTGCCATAAGAGCTGCCTTGCTATCCGAGTGGATATAGATACGATGGTTGGCGTAGTTCTTATGGAGGTTGATATCCGCACATTCTTTAATGGAACAATGCTCCATACGGGTAATACGAATATAACGGTATAATGTATGTAGCTTCAACATGATTCATGCAACTGACTATTACCTTAAGTGTGAAATAACATGCTGTCTTGGTAAAAGCAGGAGCTCGTTGTGCGCCGCATTGAATATGCGGTGTAGTTACGATGCCCGAGATATGGCAACTACACCGTTACGCGTCATGTTGATTCATACGCACGGACCACAGTCCATGTTATATACGTAATCTCTTTTTAATCATGCGTATTTCTGTGTATTACAGCGTTATATTTTTCGCAGTTTATGGGTAAGGCAGTCGGAGACAATTCTCGCAGCATCGTCCACAATGCCCCTTAGAAATAGTTATCTACACGAACACCATCAGCAATAGCCGCGTCCGGCTAATAGAACAGAAAATAAACAAAACAGAATTGGAGAGACGCTTGTTACAGAATCGTGGCCTTCATATTACTATATAAGTACGGTTAAAAGCAAATAAATAAAGCATATACGACTACTTAATTGCGGAATAAATTTCAATCGAATGACAGTAATGTTAAAATAAGCCCTTCTGTAATCCCCGTCTTATTCCTACCGGACTTAGTATTAATCCGGAATTTACGCGAACTAAGTAAGTTTGGACAAACCGTCGTATATCGTCACCTACTTAGCGCGCGCGGTCGCTGTAAATCGAATATTTTACAGTCTAGAATTTACCCAATGCTCTCCGTTCATAAGCCATCTTTACGAGGGGACCTCCTTTCGAATGATCACTTTCGACTGTAATGTGCCTCTAAATGGTACATAAATTAGTGAACCTAATTAAGTGGCGGCCGTTACTCTCACCACTAACGAGATTACGGGAATCGATAATTTTTCTGTGGCTGCTATATACCAATACTAATGAGGTTTTCAATTTACATTACCGACGCCATGCAAAGATCGCTCGGATGCTCCTTAAATGCTTTTTAGATGCATAAACAGGAAAACGCTCTTCAGATTTGTATTGTATTGATTATTTATATTGCGCCATTTTTATTTTTATAGTATTATATTTGTAATATTTCGAATTTGACTATTGTATTGTGTTTTTATTAATATTTTGACTATCTGGATTTTCATTTATACCTACTTTGATATTTTAGCAGCTTTTTATTCTAATTATTTTTTAACTTTGTTGTTATATATTGTTTTGACAATGAATTGTACTTTTTTAACTAGTTATTTTTATAATAAGTTTTACATTACTTAACATGTTAAATATTATTGACTTTTTATTTCTTTTCTTACATATACCTAAGTTTATTTTAAATTTAAGACTACTCTGTTTGTTATAAATAGGATAGAAAACGAATTTACCGCGTGAAATTTGTAGGACCCGACGTTTCGGTGACGTTGCAGCCGCCGTTGTCTAGGGTAGACTGAAGAGCTGTCAGTCCGTTGTTTTGCGGGTACAATCCAAGGAACAATTCTACTTTCCTCGCATGATCCGGGAAGCCATTGAAATAAGAAGAACTCCGAACTTCAATAGAGATGACGGCTACAAACTCTCTTCTACGTGGAACCCTCTTCTTAAAATGTTCCCGCCGCCGAACGCCGAACGCAAAGACGTAAAACAGGATACAGTGAAAAATGTGTGCAAGACGGATTTTAAATATTCCCGCGCTCCGAGCCCGGCCCCCCACCACCGTTATAACCTACGCAGTGGCGGCAGCGGTTTGCGGCTACCCGCAAAACAACGGACTGACAGCTCTTCAGTCTACCCTAGACAACGGCGGCTGCAACGTCACCGAAACGTCGGGTCCTACAAATTTCACGCGGTAAATTGGTTTTCTATCCTATTTATAATGTCAAACAACCGCGATAGTCTTCGATTTTATACTCTGTTTGTCATTCTCTATTTAATCAAATATTATATTCCATTTAATGCCGATTATATAATGGAAATTGTATTTTTTTTTTGAGAAGCACATTTTAGGGCAATTTAGTTTAATTAGCATTTTACTAAATCTTTTACATATTTTTTTGTAATATTAGAGTACCTACTGTCCACCCTAGAATGGAGTACTTAGTACCAATTTGGTGCCAGAATCAAATAAGCAAAATGTTAAGGTGTTGCCATTCGGTTTCTGTTAGTTCTGTAAGACAAATCAATATTTTATAGTAATTAATTCCTAAATAAATAAATGAATTATAAATAGTTTTTTTTAATAATCTCTATAATAATAAATTGTACCACGTAAGGTATGCCAAATAATCATGTAAAACAATTTTGAATATACCAATAGTAAGGATTCCTAATAAATTGGCCTAATATAAAATAAATTAAATGAAATAATATATAATATGAAAAAAACCTTTGTTGAGGTTGTTACCATTATTGTTAACAGTTAGGAGTTAAAGTGAACACTGTTATTGCCTATTATGCCGATGTTTACTAACTTGACGTCACTGAAACCATCTTCGACAAATTGGAGAGGTCGTAAAATGTGTGCATTTTGTATATTGTCTGAGTATAGAAGCAGACTCCATTGGTTTCAAACACATAGACGTAGAAACCTGCACAATCTTTTCCTTCTTTATAATATCATCCCTAAACTTTACACCGCTCCTTCCTAACAAACCGAGAAATTCGCTCACTTAGGAAGTCATAGTCTTCTACTCCGTTCCAGTCAAGGCAGTTTTGCGATTCCTACTCATAATGAATATTTTCTACACATTCCTATACCGTTCATGCAGCTACACTATTCAACCAGCTCTCGACCAATATTAGAAACACACCAACGCACGGTGCATCGAAACGGTACTTTGAGGGACTCAGGAACTAACTTTTGTTTTTTCAATGTTTTTAGTAGTACACAGCGGCGTTTCCAGGTTGGGTTCCTTTCCTCCTCTTCGATGAGGCTACCGAATGGAGGCTAAACCGTGAGTTAGACCGAACTAAGGAATCACATCAGGCCCAAGGTGAACGGAACCATTAGGATCAAATACCAGTAAAACAACTAGAGCTGTCAACTACAACGGGCGAACCCGTCACCTCAGGAAGTTTTAACGAAATATAATCGTTTTCTCTCCCGTGAAGTGAGCGAAGAAGACTTAGGACAAAAAAGTCCGCCGTCAAGTTCCGCCACATGCCCGTAAAAGGCCAACGCCTTATCCGCGAGATATCCAGATATGTTACCCAGCGGGCTTACACTCACGCCCTTACATCCAGGTGCGACCAGATTACTTCGGTCTCTCGACTGGTTACGAGTTCGAGGTCGCTTTCGCGGTACTCTTCCTTACGAAACGGTGAAACGGTGTAAACCGAATCTTTCACGGACCACGGCATCCTTTGCCCGGCTGTTTACCCGGAATCGGGTAGCCAATGGTCGTTTCAAGAGCAGTCGCCGTAAGGTCAGCAACCACCCCCGCTCTATAGGAAACAGTACAGCTTCCAGACTCCCCCGACTGTTAGTCAGAATGCACAATCGATTGGCTCACGCCGCAAGGTGCGCAGACCATCCAGGAGCGCCAGAAGATTGACTCCTAGGGGAAACTAGCTTTAGGACCAGAGTCCTAGCCGGGCTCGCGCTTCATGCTCGGAGGCCGTCGCATGGGTGTTGAGCCGTCAGTGTGGCCGACCCTGAACAACTAGTTATCTTAGACTTTAGAGCTATGAATTTAATTTTGAGTTGGTATTAAAATCAATTGATACTTGTTAAAAAAAAACACTAATAACACCCTTTTATAAATGCACGTAAAAACCACATCATCAGACCTTGAAACCTAATGGTGGTCGAGGTTCATTCTAAGACTTTTCTAACAAGTCCAAACACAGCAATGATACGATTTTCCATCATGAAGTTCCAGTTCATATCTTCCTACTCCATCATCAGATCAGTTCGACAGTACCATATTATTGTATTGTCATCAGAACTACATACAGCTGCCAATTTTTATGACGCTACGATCTTTGGAAGATGGTTAAATTAGTTACCTTAGATTCCAATACATAGTTAGTTACATACAGGTCGACCTAATAAAAGCGTGTTAATTACATTTAATTTAACCAATCATATTCATCGCAGAATGATTACGATATGCTTGTTTCATTGGCAGGATTCCGAGTGTCCCCAATGAAGTAGTATCCGCAACCAGGATCTCAAGGATGTCGGTTAAAATCAGCCGTTAGCCAGTTCTCTGGAATTACCGCATTTATGGCCAAACCTACGAATACGCTAGCGTAATATGTTGTTCATAAATTTGTGTAATTTAATAACTGCTGCCAGGAATGTTGGCGCCGCGTCGGGGTTAGTGAAACCCATTAAATATTTTACTTTATAGAATTTTAATCGACAATAAAACAGGTTGATTTAAATTGCTGGTCGTGTTAATGACCTACTTAACAAAACGTTGCAGTTGGTAAGTGATGTGATATTTTAATAGGTTAATTAATTAAAGGTCGATTTTAAACACAATATTTTAAATAATAATAATAATAATAATAATAATTTTATTCATTCAAAAACATAAATGAACATTTGTATTAGTTGCAGAATCTGCCTAACTAGGCCATAGCCCTCACCAAGGAAGACTCTATGTATGGCAAAGATTTATTTATGTGCACATAGTGTTAAAATGAAACATATAAAATATGATAAAATATAAAATAAATAAGCGAATTCAAATTAAACGTATAATTCTATTTAAAAATATTGATGTTATGCTGTTATGCTCCTGTTTACATCGCTTGTCCGGAGTAGATTGGAGTTTGGCAGCGTGGTTTGGAATCCATGTTATGAACAATATGTTTCAGATATTGAAAGAGTTCAAAAAACGGTTCTGAGGTGGATGTGTTTTAAATTCTTTCGCGAAATAGAATTCGCCAATTACAACGCCCAAACTCACTTTTTTGAATGCCAATCTCTGAAGACGAGATGTACTCTTATAGATCTTCACCTCATTAATTCACTCTTTACCCATAAGCTCGACTGCCCTGATCTGCTCAGTTGTTTCCCGCTGCTCAGTTGTTTCGCACAGAACTCGTCGTTGTGACGTCTTCCGCTCGCCGCATTGTTCAACCAATAACGCACTATTCTCGCCGGTGCCCCGTTTAATGCACTCATATGTGAAAATTGTAAATTGCTTTGATGGTATGCTTCTAAGTAAATCACAATTCAAGCAACTCACCTCTGCAAAAATAACGGACTAAAAAAATCCAGACTGAAATTAAAATAAAATATTTAAGGTATTAGAAGAGTATAACAATATAAGTAAATTAATAATAAGTAGAAAACGATTTTAGATTTACATCAAATAACTCAAGGTAATATTATCTCTAGCACGTAAAACTGATGTAAATCTGTTGTTTTTTTCTAATAAAGAGAAAAGAAAGAAAAAGATAAGGCATGGTCATGGAAAAAAATATTAATATAAAATGTCGTGATATGAATTTTGTAGAACAAATAAATAAATAGTATTAAAATATAAACTTTACTGCAATTGTAAATATTTAAAGGAAGCCAATGGGGAGTTTATTATCGAACTTGCTGTCGTCCGCCGCTTTGCTTCGCCTAAAGTTTCCAATAGATTTGTTAATTTAAGTAGGGTGACGTAGACATACGCGTCTTGTTCCTCGCCACGTGTTACTAATTTCACGATATCTCTATAACCATAGCACCTAAACACTTACAGTATATGGCTAATTTTATCTCTATTTAACACCTTTAATAATGGCATTATTTTGATAAGGATTCTTATTTGATTGCTAATGTCTTCAACTAACACTGCCTACTTATTTTTTTGCAAAAAGATTTTTTCTATAGACTATTATTTTACACAAAAAACTTGGCATTGGTTGCTCTAAAATCTAAAATATTAGCAGCAGGCAACGACCTCATTTTTTCCTACGAATAAAGCGTTTTATTATTATTTTTTTAAATTCGTCTAAAGGTTTTTGATTTAGGACTTCCGAAGAAAGCACCAAGCAGCATGTTCAACTTCCGTTTTTTTGTAGATTGTAGTTTTATTTTTGGAGATTGTAAAATTGTAGTTTTTGAATAAGATGGGGCATTTATATAATTAAAACTAAAAAAAAAAATTGACGCCAAAGGAATCTGCTTTTTTTTGTTGTGTATAATTCTGTGCTCACCAATATAATTATCCTTATTCTGTACCCCATTCTGTCGGCACCTCATTCTGTCGGCATCTCATCGGCACCTCATTCTGTGCTCACCAACACCTCATCGGCACCTCATTCTGTGTTCACTAATATAAATTAGCCCTATGTAGCATTGTAGCATTTTTTTTCCCTTTTTTTCTGTACTTTTTTATGCTGCAAATAAACTGAATCAACAAAATAAATAAAAAGTTACCTAACTAGCGTGAATTGAGTTTGCAGGTAACACTTTCAGGGACATAAGGATTTTTAAGTAATACAAAGTTTAAGGGCATTTAAATGGCTTTATGGTATATCAAATTAACCTAAAGAAGAACTATTTTTCTTTTAAACTATCCATAGTCTTTACAGAATATTATTTTACTTTACTAATATTGTTATTATTAATGAACGCGAGTAGGAAGTGACGTTTGCACGGTTTGCATTGTACCGGGTTGTTTGTAGAAATTATCTTCTCGTCGATCGATGTGCATTTCGTTAACACTCCTTGAAATTCGAGCCATGAATTAACTCCACTGCAATACGGCGTCTCCCGCTGAGAAACCTCATCACCTCTTAATCACAGCGAAATGGTCAACGATTCAGCGCAAACAGCAACCATCTTTTAAGACGATCGATGCCAAGCAAAAGTATAGTATCTCTATCATTCGCCGACATGTGGAAATAAAGGTTAAATTATATTTTTAGAACAGGAACACAGGTTGTTTTTAGAAAAAATAGGTTTTTTTTAATGGTTATTTTCTTGTTAGCGCCGCGAAAACTCGTGAGTATGAGCGAATTGGTTCAAAATATTAATATTATCATTAAATAAAGCTTATATAATTAGAATAATATTGATTATATAGCGTGATTATATGTTTTCTATCAAGCGAGGATAATTGTTAACCTTATGGAAACTGCTCTTAAAACGACCATTCAGCCACCCGAGCATGGGTGAATAAGCCGGGTAAAGGATACCGTGGTCAGCGATCGATTTGGTTGACACCGTATCACCGCTTCATAAGGGAGAGGTCTGCGGAAGCGACCTCAATCCTGTAATCAGTCAGGTGAAATAATGATCAAACTAAAAAATAAATGAATGGGGATGATCACTTCGATGATATTCATCAAAAAATCATTAGTATTTTAACCTTATTACCATTATTCATTAACCAACTGATTTAGTGTCATTTTCTTTCTAGCCTAATGAAGATTGAGTGCTTGAAAATTAAACTTAAATAAATTCTGTATTATACCGCCACCCCTTCATGGATGCCACTAACTTAAAACTCATCCTGTATATAAAAAAATCAACCTGCGTACGTTTGTGCTTGCAAAACTCGAAAATTCGTAGGTCGATTGGCTTGAAATTTTGACACAACGTTCAATTCGATTACTGGCGTGTGAAAATGAAATGTTCACACAACGTTGCATGTAAATACGCGCGACAAAAGTCTTCCCGAACCGGTGAAATCTTTAGTGCAGTTTGACGTCGTTGCGTTTCCCGTTCATTTCATATCTGGCTGAGCCAAAGCAAAGCGTGGCCGGGTTTAGCTAGTTAGTAATAATTAAGGAAGCGCTGTGTGTTTTCCTAAGCATTAATAAATAATCTTGTAGTAGTAGTAGTAGTAAAAGGGGTGGGGGTCACCTGGATCTATACGATTTTTTGTAACTACCCACTTTGTGGTTGGGTCAGTGGTTAGAAGTCTGGTACTGTTTACCAGTCCATTAAGATTACTGAACTTCAGGTTGGGCAGGTCGCTGGGTTCGAGAAAGGCTCGTCCCAGTAAACTGCGTCTTCTCGTGACGAGGCATGGGCAGCGACCAACGATAAGTATGCTGTCTTCAGGTTGTTCGCCACATATTCGGCAGTCTTTGCTCTTGGTCAAGCCAAGCTTAAACAGATGTCCTCTAAGGGTCGTGTGTCCGGTGAGGAAACCGATGGTGGTTCTAAGGTTCTTCTTGCCTTGCAGGGCCTTGGATTTCTTTGGAAGTGGTTGCTCCATCATGGCCTCTGCCTGGCGACATCCTTCGCTCTGTTTCCAGGATGCTCGATGTTCCTGCTTTAAACAGTCCTTGATGATTTTATTACCTTTGGCGAAGGGGGCCCAACAAGTTGCTCCGCCGGGCATTCCAGTGTGCCCAGTTTTGCCAGTCTGACGGCCTCTTCGTTGCCGGGTATGCCTTGATGGCCCGGTGTCCATATTAAGGTGATTTTGTTGGCTTTTCCCAATTTGGCTACCTATCCATATACATTTTAACCCCTAGAGCCCCAATTGGCCGATATCGGCCACAACACGATTCAGCGTGACGGCCCCTCTTGGCCGAAATCGGCCATAATTCGGAGCGCGAAGAACGCTCTCGAGAAACAAACCATTGGCTGATTCGGTATGATTGGCATAGGATTTGATTTTTAACCTACGCAGCGATACCTATATTTTACGATATATTATTTTTCGTGAACGCGCCCGCTTTTCAATATTTTTTAGTGCTTACATTCGCCTTCATTTTGTCGGCTGTCTGTGTGTGTGCTCTCTGGATATATTTGTGTTTTATTGTGTGTTTATTTGCGGAATTGCCAAGTAAATGTCAGTATTTATTGACTTAAACGATTGATTAATTGATTGATCATGAAATCAAGTCACATCGACTACTAATTATAGTGATTTTCAAATAGACATTGGGACACCTTTAGCTTTTCTTTTGAGACTATTTTACAAATATTATTATAAAAAATAATACTTATTGTTTTGTAAAATTAAATTCCAACATTCTCATTGCAAATTTAATCGGGAACAAAACATAGTTTTTATTTTAATTATGGATACAGTGGTTTGGCAGTAATTAATATTTTGGTGTGACAGTGTCACATTTCAATTTTTTTTTAATTTTTAGTAATTTTTTTGGGATATCATTGTTTTACTTTTCAATCGGCTGAGGGGCCGAGGCCTGAAGAATTAAAGCAAAAACATTTCTAAGAATGCTGATATCGACCTCACAGGAAGTGCCTTTTACTTGTCATTGGGTCTTAATAGCATTGCATCTGCAATCTATATGAAATGCACTGCATAGGCATACATGACAATAGAAGGTAAGGTAATAACACTAAATAATTGTTTATGTAAAACTACTGCGCAATTGCACAATTAATGGGACAATAAAATTAGCCGTCCAATAAATGCCACCAGCCGCTCGATACTGTATTTTCAAGCTAATCAAATTTGCAATCTTGATTTAGTGCGAATGCTAATGAGGCTTCACGCATTCATGCTAATCAGAAATTGACAAGAGGAGTGACGTCACGAGACAAGCAATACCCGCATGACACGATCTCAAAACGAAACGGGAAGCGATGCTGTAACTCGCAACGCGACATCAATTTGATGTGTAATAAGTCCACTGGCGCGATACGGCCGAGGTGCACTTCTTGTGGAGAGGGGCAGGAAATCGTAGGTTTTTATACTAGTTTTCTCATTTTAAAGTTTCATTTAAAAATGCACTGTAAAGTTTCATATGGTGGGAGTTGGCCTCTGTTGTAAAACTCTGAGACCGAACGGGACCGTGCAGCATGGGCCTGATGGCCTGCTTATATATTTTCTGAGGTCGGCTCAACTCACGATTCAACTCTCATTGGAAGAGGGCTAACCAGGAAAATCCTCTGTCGTCTCGGCTGTAATTCCAGTAGTGACCAGTTAGAAACTTAGTTTCCCACTGGTGGAACACCTCAGGCGAAACTAGAGGGTTTCCGCACCGTGCAACGTCAGCCAATCGATTGTGCACTCGAGTGAATAAGCGACGGAGTCTGGAAACGTACGTTTCCTAAGCATTGGGGGTAGTTAGCCACCTTTGTAATTATTCGTTGGCCACCCGATACCGAGTGATATTGACGCGCAAAGGGCGCCTCGGTCCGCAATAAATTTGAACTGAATTACAGCTTAAATCAGGTAGAGGCCGCTCCAGCGACTTCGAATCTGTGACTAGACTGAAGTTTAAAGAAATTCGTCCAAATCTGATAGTAAGGGAGCGAGGTCAGCCCGCTTTTTCCTTTTCCCAGTGCCTCGCGGCAAGGCGTTGGACTCTTGGGCTAAGCGTTGGGCGATGGCTGTCGGCGTTGCTTGACTGTGGATTGTATTTATCCGCTAAGTCTTTACGTTCACTCCATGGCCAAAAGATGAAGGTTGAGACAAGACGGCCTAATGTTGTTATAACTCCCTGGGGGGACGGGTTCGCCCATTTTAGCTACACCCCCAGGTGTGTTGTAAACTCTCTTGAACATCATATGAAAAATAGCACTAAATAATGCTTCCGAGGTGTTTTTATTACCTCTTAACCCTTCAGGCCTCTAGTAAAAATTAGTAAAAAAATTGAATTATGACACTGTCTCACCAAAACATTAATTACTGCCAAAACACTGTACCCATAATTAAAATAAAACATATTAACTTAATAAAACATGATAAAATAAAACAAATTAAATTAAAATAAAATTAAAACGGGGCCGTCACACTGAATCGTGTTGTGGCCGATATCGGCCAATTGGCGCTCTAGGGGTTAAGAGTATACTTCCCCCCGCAAAAAGGTCATCCAAAAGTGGAAATTGTTGGAATAAGGTCTGGCTAGTACGCTAAATGACAAATAGTCTTCAGTCGCAACACTTTCAACTTTGTGATTGCAGTGAGGTGAGTGGTCGAGCATGATTGAGCGAAGAGACCAGGCTCTGTTATTTATCAAGAGCTTCACCATCATTATTTACAGTTTTTACAATGCGGGTTATCAACTAATACGAGCGAACCCGCTACCCCAGAAAGTTATGACTTTGACATCATATCGTTCTGGTCTGATTGAGTACATTCCTAAAATATGCATATATATGGATAAATAATTTAGTACTTGAGCACCGAGAGGGGTGACCGACTGAGAACGGCGGCGGCGCGTGAACGTTTCGAAATACCTGCCGCAGGGCACAGTGTTGCGAATCCGCACTCAGAAAACCGGGCCATTGGGCCTGGCTCACGTGAAGCCCTGCTAAAGGGCAATTGTCCAGGGGAAGACGTCAAGGTCCTAAGACAAGGCCCGTCGACTGATTCAAAGAGTGCGCAATCATCTATCAGCACAGTATCTTTATAAATAAAACACGCGTCAACGAGGCCGTAACGGAGATTCTGTAAATTTAATTTGGTTTGACCGAATATTGTTTCCACGAAGAATTTTATTTTCTTAAAAACGTGCTTTTCAGATAAAACCAATGGTTTATATTAATTCTAAATACAATCGTTCACTTTTTGTAACGACAGCCGTGTCTTTTTTTATTTTAAATTATTGTTCATGTTAAATTATACATTCTTTAAGGACGGTTTATGTCGAGTACTTACGTAGCCTGCTTAGATTTTGCATTTAACTTCTGGTGTCCGCAGTATACCATACAGAAGTTGAGGATTGAGCGTATTGCATATTATTTACTGGGCGTACGAAGTTTGAGCATTTAAAAATAATTTATACATCCCCTAAATTTCCACTCATTTTCCTCCCGTTTGTCATACGCTGAAGGACTACAATGGTATTGTTTATAAACATTGAAGGACCGCCGATTAGCATAAGAGATGTGGCTTTTATGTAAGATAAATCATTCTGGGTTGGACAGTCCATATCTTCTGAGTAAGTTGAGCATACGAGCGCCTTCCCGACACACGCGTGATATTTTAACGCAGTGGTTCTCAAATTGGGCGATAACGCCCCGTTGTGGGTGCTGGTGGCCTAGAGGGGGCGGTAAGGGACGCAGAAAAAAATAGGGGGTATTAAAGTGGTTTAGGGGGGCTATGGCAGAATTGTAATTTCATCTACTTACTATTTTAAAATTCACTGAAATTAAAACCTAGGTTATATTGATTATTTAGTTCATATTTCTGCCTTGTTTGATTGTATACAAAATAAAAATATTTAACATAGCTTTCGTAGGATATCATTCCCATCGTCATATTTGTGTGCACGTGGATTTAGTGTTGTGGCAACGCTGCTTACTAAAAAGAGAAATCGTTTACATGTTACCGAACGCCGCGACTTGCAGCTGTTTTTGAGCAAATTCGAACCTGATATCAACAAACTTGTTAAAAATCATCAGATTCATTCTTCCCATTAGGTTACTTTTAAAATTAAAATTGATTATGTTTGTTTTAATTTTAATAAAAGATACTTTTAATATTATAAAGTTGCGTTATAGTTGCTCCCACTGGTAAAAAAAGTCTAGTTTAGAATTAAAGTAATGAATGTCATTCCGGTTTTTAAAATGTTATAAAGTAAACAAAAATTGGGGGGCGCTGAAAAATAATTGATTTTCTAAATGGGCGGTATACGAAATAAGTTTCAGAACCACTGCATTAATCCCATACCAAGGTGCACCACAAACTATGGTGCAAATTTGGTATTGCCACGTGCTATACATGGATACAATTTAGACTTTAACGAAATTGTCATATTTATCACGACAGTAGTCGGTCCTTTGTTGTTGTTGTTGTTGTAAATAGCTAGATATCAGAAAATTGAGTTACCATCCCGTGTTTCCTCATGCACTCACATGCACTTACCGACTACAGATATACTTACACACACAAACACACACACACACCCTCAAACACACACACACACACACACACACACACACAAACACACCCTCTCACACACACACACACACACCCTCTCTCTCTCACACACACACACACACATATAAGCTCTCCATCACAAAAACCCACCAAAGCCATAAACCAACACCCGCTTAAGCACACACAATTCATTTTTATTTTTTTTGTATTATGTAACATATTTTATATTCCTTTTTTATATTGAAAATAATTTAAAACATCTTTGGCTTTACTGTCGTTAGATATTACGTCTTTATTTTATTGTTCTTATGATGTTTTATTAAAATAAAATATTAAATAACCATAAAAATAAAATGGTTGACCATTCCTGCTTATAAATTGACAGCGATTTTTCACGTGATACGCGCGCGCCTTTCTTGCCCGCCGCCCGACCGTGAGTGATCCCTATATGGTGACATTCGGCGTAATCGCAGCAGTCGATACGTTTTTATTCCTGCAATCGCGTTGTTTCCATTCAAGCGGCGATATCTCAATAGAACCGTTGACAAAACACCTCCTGCATATGCATGCCGCGACGGTACGGGCATGACAAGTGGACATACACCTGATCGAGACGGGAGACTAATTGCCAATGAGTTATTGTCGCGGAAAGCAAGAGATTGATTATATCGACTTTATCCTATCGTTTTTAAATCTAATATTTGTGGTGCTATAATATTTACTGCACACCTTGAATAACTCCATACAGGATGTCGAAAAGGGTAGCGGTACTTTGTTTTTGACCTGAAAATATATTGTAAGTTCTATTTAATACAAATCGGGGTATACATAAGTAAGCGGACTAAGGTCAGGCTGGTTCGAGCTCTGGTTTTCTCGATCTTTCTCTATGCATCGGAGACATGGACCCTGAAGGCTCGGATACGCACCAAAATCGATGCACTGGAGATGTGGTGTTGGCGTAAAATGCTATGAATCGCATGGACAGCACGCCGCACCAACAAATCGCATCACGGCATCCAAGTGAGGCTCTCTACCATATGGATGAAAAGGGTCCTGCAGTACTTTGGTCAGGTTGCCAGGAGAAACCCAGAAAATCAGGAGAAAATGCTTTCCGGGGGTCAAGTGGGGGAAAGAAGAAGCAGAGACAGATCACCGGCCAGATGGAACGACCTCATCAAAGAAGTTACAAAAGGGTCAATACAATCTGCGACCCGCCATGCAAAAGACAGGTCGAAGTGGAGGAGCCTTATAGGCAAACTGTTGTCTAGTGGCCACGATCCTCAGTAATGAGGGAATGACGGAGAACAAGGATTTAATACAAAATTGATCGCATTGGCAATCTCTCCAACCACATTTGTGAAGCGTTCTGGGGCATCAACTGTGGCCTGTGCGGATGCAGTTTCGTGTCACACGTTCGCACGGGCGCTAGTCGATTTCAAGCGAGCGTGTGTGCATGGTTGGGATTAGGCAATGTTTGTCCACATCGCAGTTGATTGAACCTATTGGCGAGAATAATTCGGCTGATTCCCAGGAGGATATCGCGAGTACATGCGTTTTTTGCCATTGGAGAAGTTCGAGAGTGAAATAGTACGAGTACATACGATTTTGACCGCATTTTGTTCACTCTCTGCACAGAGCAGGCTGGCGTCGAATATGAGGATTTCAATGTTGCACAAAGTTAACAGCCGTTCCGTTGGGGTGCTCTTGAATGTACCTAAGATATTTCGCTTTGGGGTCAGAGATATTTGTAATGTTCACCCCGCTAAAAAGTACGTCCAGACTCGCATTGGCACTGTGACTGTTTAGGTGGATACAGCGAGATTCTGTTATCGAGGGATTGGGTAGGAGACGGCAGTTTTGGAAACACCGGTTTAGCGATTTAAGATCTTTGGGCAGTATTCCCTCTCCATCTTCCTAAGTTTCAGTCTGAACTGCCAATGCGATGTCATCATCGTAAATAAACTTTTTTGATGCAGATGTGCATTACCGGTAATCAACCTGTTAGTTTATAAAAGGCTAGCTCATATATAAACCTGTTGCCTGCTCCCAGATCTATAATGGGTGATGACATTCGAAATTCTCTATTTATATGTATTCAAGAGCCTCCTAAAAAGAACCGCATACAAGGCCATCGATAAGGCCTTTAATGCAGAGGATTACCTTGTTTATTTGTTTAACCCTTGAAGGACATATGTGTCCCATAATTTCAAAAATCATTTTATAAATTATCGAATACGAATAATTTAGAAATTATATTTTCTCCATGTTATTGAGATATAAGAAGCATAATAATAGCAAAAATTACTATTTAAAAATACACCGTATTTTTTTAAAATATTGCAAATGATAAAACGAAATCTAGTGATATTAAATAAATAAATAAATAAAATGGTTATAGCAACTTCCTAATTTGATTTTATTACTACGTATGATTTCTGAAGTAAATATTAAAATATAGAAATTTTGGAAAAAAAAAATAATTTTGCAGCTTTATACAACATGGCCACTTATTTCTCAACAATTTATGCAAAATCTATGCAACTAATTTTCGCAAAACTTGAAATACATATTATGTACATCGCCCTTTCAGTTTTATTTATCCACAATCATACTCATACGCAAAGCTTATGGTCCTCAAAGGCTTATATACCTAGTCATGTAAGTTAAACGACTACCCGTTGGAGTCACCGTTTCTACAGTTTTTGAGTCAATACAATTCAGTGATGTATCGCAGTTATTTAAAAAAATATTTTAAATCTTCACATTCTTGTCAAGTTACGTACCAAGTCAGTTTATAGATATTATGTTGTCTTTATTAATAAAAAAATAACAAATAAAGTATGTATTTATCTTTTGAGGTCGGTGTTACTCAAAAACTGCATTCCTTACTTGATTAATAGATGCAGAATCTTTTCTTGCATACAAAAAATATAGAAACAGTAGCTATGTGTTATACCATTGATTATATCATATTATTACATTTTGACAACCCTTCTGCACCGGCGAAATGCATATGGCGCTGATTGCATTGACGTCGAAACTAATAACAATTTATTTGGTCATCTATACTAACATTGTTAATGAATAGTCTTTAATCTCATTTTTTTTTATAAATAAGTATATTTGTCACATTTTTTGTACTGCACATTATTACATAAAATTTTAACAGCCATTCCTTCCTTTTCCCTCTCCCAACCCTTACGATAAGCACTGTGCGTATTGGAGACTTAAATCATTAAACCGTTGTTGAATACCTGTTATCAGCCAGAAATATTGTATTTAATGTAATTGTATTACTTTTTGTACCGCTGTATGTTTCCTTAATAAATAAATAAATATATTTTACAAATGACTCATTCATTATTAAATAAATATGTAACTATTATTTGAAATAATTAAATATGAATTAAATACAAATCGTAAGATTATAAATGTTTCCTTACACATCTCGTTACACACTTAGTACCAAACAAGTACCTTACATACAAATTCTTATCCACTAACTTTTATAATCCATCCATCTATAAAACCGTATTACAACCACTCCGCTCCACAAGACAGGTATTCCATTTATAGGCGATATTATGGGTAGCCACCGCCGCTCGATCCAAATAACTTTAATCCGGGTTAATTGGAGCGTCATCGTCTAATCCGAGTTTAACTAACTAACGCCGCTTGTTGCGCTTGCGATCCTCTTGAACGCAGTCCAAGCGGCTGCCCCGCGCAATATGAAATTTCTTGAACGCTTGGACTGTACCCTGAATAGTTCGGGATTCCAATGGAGTTTACCCTGCGTAAACGAGTACACGAATAAAGCCAATTTAAAGTTTATTCTAATATAAACGTATTTTATAGTAACCTTTATAGTAACCGTCACTTGAAATTGGTTATTGCAGACTCATCGTAGGTTGTAAATGCTTATATGTATATATTTTGGCAGCTAGGATTTTACTAAGGAACGCAACGTGTATGGTATTTTTAGTTCCAAACATCCATTAATATTCTCGTATGTTTAATATGGCGGCGTTCGTGGTGTGATTACCGACGCACTATAAATGGCGCTCTAAGCACCCCAATACGGTATCCTATCCCGAAATAAAATAATATTACAATAACAGACGAATTTTTAAATCACAGGTATTATTACATTGAGATTTCAATTTTTTAATTGGTACAGAGGTTTATAAACGTAGTAATTACGCACTTAAATGTTCAGATAAACAATTAGATGGCATTCTATCTCTTTATTTATTGCTGTGATAAGCCAAATAATTGTATTTTATAATCAATCAATCCTTTATAAAACACCATTTATTATCAATTTTATTTTAGATGGCCAATAAATTTCTATTCGTTTCGCTGGACAATGCTATCAGCGCCACCTGCGTGTCGCTAGCGCAGAAGGGTTGCTAAAACGTACTATGGCGTTGGGCAATCTGATGCTATATATATAATCGATGCCTTTATCTACATACGGATATCATTTAAAGTTCTATAATTCGTAATATTTCAGAAAATTGCGCTTCTACGAAAAGATTTTTTGAGTTCACATGATTCAAACCTTTTCTTCGTGTGCCCAATGGTAAACTGCTATGGACTCCCGCAATAGGAGAGCTCCCGTCAGTCGATCGCTATCTCATCTCAGAACGGCGAGTTATGTTAATGGGAGCTTCCTCCTTGAGTGTCGCTTTTGGAGATGCTCCTGTCCGATGGCCTTATTTTGTTAATCTGATGATACCTTGATTGTTTAATTTTAGTGAACCGCTGCTCTAATTGCAAAATTCCCCCGCTATATATCTTATTTCCCACACACCACAGGACAGACATTAACCGGTACCGACAACCACTTCTATAGATGGATGTCACATTGGCTCACATTGGCAACACATTGATCACTTTGGCAAAGCCGTTTCATAAATGAAGGATGACATAACGAAATAATTCAAATTTCGAATGCTTTCAACATTTAAAATATAATACAATTAGGCTGAGTTTGTTATCAACGAGCCATTAAATCGAAAAAATAATTAAAAAAAACCTCCATATGCTCAATAAATTGAAAGAAGAAATTTTAATCTTAATTTCTGGCAGAGAAGTTTATACTAAAGACTGTATAATGTTATCAAAATAGGGCAAACCTGTATAAAATCGCATAATATAAAAAATGTATACAGAAATATTGTAGAAAATACCAAGACATCAGTTGAATATTAATCTCTGTTTTGGCACCTTTATTATAGACCCTGCATTTGGCACCAAAAGTATTACATTGTGAGATGTCACCTAAAACGGGCGAACCCGCAACCCCAGGCGGGTATAACAATGTATGATCGTTCTTCAGCCGTGGGATGAACGTAGATACTTGGGGCGGGTTCAGGGTCGCTTGCGCGGTCCTATCCCTTATGTTAGCGGTGATTCGGTATCAACCAAAATCTATCGCGGACCACAGCGTCCATTGCCCGGCTACCACATGGGATCGGGTGGCCGATTGGTCGTTTCAAGAGTGGATGTCATAAGGTTAACAACTACCATACCCCCGCTCTATAGTAAACAAAGCCGGTTACACTCCCGACTCCCCCGGTTATCTGTCGAAATGCACAATTGATTGGCTGACGCCGCACGGTGCGCAGACCGTCCAGGAGCGCCCGAAGTACGATTCCCAAGGAAAGCCGGTCCGCAGGCACAGAGTCCTACCCCGACTCGCACTTCTTTTTGAAGGCTATCGGATGGGTGCTGACCCTGTGAGTCCCTGTGAGGGCCGACCCTAACACATGGATCAGAATGGCCCAACACCCTGTGTCCATTATCTCCCACCAAAAGTATTACAGTTCAGTATAGGTATCAAGTGCGTATGGGAAAATAAAACGTGAAGTCGATTACACCATAACTCAGTTGAAAAGATCACAGCCTTTGTCAACCAAAATCTCGATGAATCCCAAATATCCAAATAGCATACCAATTAGGACTGCGAGGCATTTCTGAATGGCACATAGCGTCGACCGTCGCGTCGGCTTGACAGGCCCCCGAAGACGAATCCCGATTGGAATTCTCTGATAGCGATGTATCGTTCGTTCGGGGATTCTTGCGCGGGCTTTCGGTGATATTTCCACCTTACCCTTTGACGTAATGGCAACATAGAATGCTCCAAACAACAAAACGTACTTCCACTCGAAATGTGAAGCACGCCTTGATAGGACATTTTCTATGAATTTGCCTTATTTTAAGACTCTACCACTTTAAATTAATATAGGTCGCTTTTCGATTATATGCTTGCATTCGGCCAACAAAATGCAGAAGTCAATAAAAAAACCTTATATTTGTGTTTATTCCCTGCCTCTTCAGAAATTGTTTGTTTGATTGTTTCTACCCTTTATTGTAAAATTTCACAATGATACGACAATCTGTTACAATCAACTCTACAATGATGAGCGTAGGTATATGTATGGTTGCAAAGGTGTGTAAGTCTGTGTGTATCAACTTGTTATTGCATTACATCGAGAAAAAAAATATTTACATTCCGTTTATTTTTAAAGTTTTCCATTAGTCTTTATACCGTTCACAGTTAAAGTAGTTGCCAGTACGCCAATGGAGAAATGTTCATACACTTGCTCTCCTATATCGTGTACTCTCCCAATTAACACCATCTTATCTCCACGAGCTTTTTGAACCACTAAGTTCCCACGGTCTCGTACTTCGGCCAGCCTCTGACAGTTTATTAAAAATTCCGAGTCATAATAGTGATTTCTATTCCTATTCTTTCTGTGTCCATGGTGCAAGACCCTGGAACGATCTCCCAGCAAATATACGAAACTCGCCTTCTTTACCATTGTTTAAGACTCACCTTTATTGATTATTATTATTACCTTTCTAAGAAGTAACCAGTTCTTCTTTCTCTCCTCTTCCTCTCCCAACCTTTCCTCGGGCATTATTAGTTTTAAATTCTTCCACTTGTCTAAATGTTATGTAATAATCTTTATTTTCACAATGCGCGCATGTACCATTGTGTTTAAGTTAGTTGTGAGACATTGCCATGTGGCAATAAGCTCGCCTTTTTGTATACTAATTAAGTGCAAATAAAGAGTTTATTATTATTATTTTATCCCAACAGAAAATGGTAACCCAGCCGGGAGTCAAACCCGGACCCTTTTTTACAATCTTTTTACTTGTAATGTTTGTTAGTATGTTTGTTTGTTTATATCAAATCTTGCATGCTGAATTAGGACCACTTCCTCTTATCCTATGAAGTTGACATTTTACATTTTAGTTCAATTACGATGACAATGCATTTTTATGGGAAGTCCAAAGTAGCAAGGTAGCAAAGCAGCAAGGTTTGTTGAGTACGGTGGGTGACGAAATATCATCAGTTGGTACTCGCGCTGTTTGCTATTAGGTATGTGACTTGCGACTGTTTGCTATTAAGTATGTGGTCGTACTTTGTTGGGCTCAGTTGTTTATACACGATCTTCTCCATCATTGCTTACAGTTCTTGACTGTACACATTTTCGGTTAGTTGTACAAGAAGCATTAATGGAAAACATCGGCGCAAGCCCTCATATTCATAACATACTTATTATACATCTATTTATGTTTAAAAAATACAAAGGCATATTGCTGGATTGACAATAAAATAATTTTACGTTGATTATTCTACATAGAATTTTCATTTCTATTTTTATATATTATTCTCTCTTACTATTTAATGACATTAGTATATTGTGATTATTTGTAAGTAGGTAATATTTAATATAATATTACAGCCATGACAACTATCATGATACTTATGTTTTTAATAATTAAATTTTAAGCATTTAATTTTGTGACGCATCCAAGTGTAGGAATGCATATCTACTGGAGTAGTTGATTGTATTGTATTGTATTGTATTGTATACCGCAAGTTTTCAAAATGTCCATGATTGAAACGTCTTATCATTTCCAGAACTGAAACAAACGAAAATATCCAAGCAATAAAAAACGGTATAAAGACAAATGGAAAACTGATTTTGAAAAAGGAAAAATGTGTCATATGAAATTATTGAATAAAGAAATATAATTATAATTTGTAATTTCGACTCAAACCGTAGTTTTCCAAGGCAAGTTTAAAGTATCGAAGTTATCCAAGGCAAGTTTAAAGTATTTATTACCGAAACCGCAATTATATAGATAAGGATCTAATGCGTTAGTTGTTGCCTACCTTCCAATAGGCATATTACATCTAGAATTATTCGAATAAAATTAATAGTAATATATTATGCAGGTACTATTATATATAATTTACTCATTCAACGGCCTGTTCAGATTATATTATAGTTTATATTAACACTGAATAAACTTGCCTACCTTCCAATAGGTATATAGGCGAATGCCTAGTAAAGTACCTGTATATATTTTTTTAAAGCATACATACATATAATGAAACTTCATACTTATATATCATGTAAGAAATGATTAATTTGTCAAATATATAAAATATCATGCATTATATTTCGTACATTATCTACGTACCTATACGCAGGGCCACTCAAACTTTTTTGCAATTTATACAACTTGTTTCAAGTTATCAAGTTAATCTTAAGATGCACCGAAAATATATCGTGACCCTATACACTACTTATAATAAATTGGCAGAAGTAATGATAATGTGGTAAACATTCCTATAGAAATGCCTTTTTGGACGCAACATTTGTCTTGAATGTTCGCAAATACTTACTTACCGACTATTTATAGTAAAGATGGCAATTATTAACAGTTTTTTTAACGTCAAAACACCAAATTAAAATAAAAATGTTTTATTCAGTGTAAATATAAACTATAATATAATCTGAAATGGCCGTCGAAAGAGTAAATTTTATATAATAGTACCTACATAATATATTATTAATAATTTTATTCGAATAATTATAGATGTAATTCCACTACAGATTTCAGATATTTTCCAAATAGCTTCTTTTATTTACTTATAAAGGGTGGGCCATTTAAAATTTTAAATTTGAATAGGCTATAAAAAAACTAATAAATATTTTTTCAAAAATCTTCTTTTATTAGAAAGGTAGAACTTTGACATTTAAGAATGAAATGCAATATCATTCAAATGACCGCCTCGGCTGGTCGGCAGTACTCCATTCGATCAACCCAATGTGTACTTTCCGATTTTCTTGAAATTCAAGCCGGAAGTTGCGATTTGAAGTAGCTATTCCGAAAATCGAAGTTGCCATTCAAGAATGGCAACTACGATTTTGTGTTTCAAGGCCTTAATTGTCTCTGGATGGTTAGCGTAAAATCACAGAAAATTGTCCAACGGGCTCAAATCACAGCTCCAAGGCGGCTAATTGACATCAGAATTTCGGTTGAGTATTCAGTTTTCGAAACCGGTGCCCAAAAGTTCGATTGTTACTTTGGCTGAGTGACAAGTTGCGCCGTCCTGTTGGAACCGTCCTCTTCAACTTTTGTAAACAAAAATTCGTTGATCATGGCACGGTAACGCTCGCCATTAAAGACTCACCGATTTGGAAGTAAGTTTTCAATATTTCCCAATTTTGTTCGAGCGTATAGCGTGCCATTTTGCAAATGTCAAACATAAAACAAATTTTCTGACAATAAATGAATGTCATTCTACCTTACAAAAACAAAAGAACCAATAATTCAAATCTAAAACTTTAGATGGCCCAACCGGTAGAATCAATCTAATAACTATATTTTCATTAAAATGTTAATAAATATAGGAAGGCACTAGCAGTCTTTTAAATAACTATAGCTGAATTATATATGATATTTCGCGCTGCCAATGCTTTGACAAGTATGAAATATGTAAATACATATTATTTAATTCTGTCTGGGTTAATTTTCATACTTTGAATTAAAGTGCAATTTGTTAACTTGTATTAAATTATCGCGAAACAATGATTTCACAATTTAATGACATGAGACAAAACGCGCAGTAATTGCATGCTGCGATTTTATTTTCCTGTACGAAAATATAAACATCGAAGGGCCAATTTGGATTCCTGTGGCAAAAGAAGCTACTTTAATTAACGAAGTTAAGCCTGGAAAGATTTTATCAGAAATCCGAATCGCAATCAAGGAGAATAAAGCCAAATGATCGAATGACTGCCGAAAATTATATTACCTAAATGACCGCTGGGCCCATTTATTTAATAACAATAACGCTTTTGCCATTGGAAATATCTACTTCTCTGGAATATTTTTGTCTATGATAACTTACCTCAATTGTGAGACGTTTCGGAATTTTGAAGTTCGGAATCACCTTAAATAAGGCCATTTATTCGGGAAGTTCGAAATCTTTTTAAATATGGCTTCCTACTATGATGCCATTTATTTAAAATATATTATTTGTAATGAAGATCCATAAAAGATAGTATACTATGGTGTACGTTCACTGAGTACACGATTATGGATAGCTGACCTTAACATATTATATACGTCAGTAAACAGAGCGGCAATAAAATCATGAGACACATGACAGAGTTCCAGCAACATTTCTCAGTATTACCCCTATATATATATATTTTTTTTTGGTAGCAGTCTTTATTCATAAAAAAGATACAAATTACATGTCACAGTTCCCCACTAAGGCTAGTGCCTTTTCAGTGGGTAACTAACAACAATGTGTTCATATCTGACTTATATTATGTATTACCTATTATACTTATATTAACTATTATAACTTTTTACATTAATTAGATGTATTGACTTCCTAACCTAACCTAAAATAACATTTCCTATAATAACTAGCTGAATATTCACTTATAAATAATTACAGTAAATAAATGATTTTCAACTAAATTAATATCCCTTCTTCTTAGCCTAACATAACCTAACCTATACTAATTATCTTGGTATACACTAAATATCTGTACTTACTTTGTTTACAATTACATTACAATTTCGACACTCACGACATTATTAACAGTAAACAGTTTGGTTTTCGGGCAGGATTATCGACTGTTAATGCTACATCGAAACTACTGCATGAGTTATTGAATGGGCTGGATAGTTCAAAAACAGTTGTTGGTCTGTTTTGTGACCTATCAAAAGCATTTGACTGCGTTAACCACAATATTCTACTGAATAAATTAGAACACTATGGTATCAGAGACAAAGGGCTAAATCTAATTCAATCATACCTGCAAAATAGGTATCAAACGACAGAAGTAAATGGAACAAGAAGCCAACCGATTCTAGTAACAAAGGGTGTACCTCAAGGTTCCATTCTAGGTCCATTTTTATTTTTAGTGTACACCAATGACTTGCCGGGATGTGTGTCATCCGAGAATGATGACATTACACTGTTTGCAGATGACACATCTCTTATCTTCTGTGACCAAAATAAGGAATCATTAATAAATAGAATTAGGTATACGATTGATCAACTCTTGATTTGGTTTAATTCTAATGAATTACGTCTAAATATTACAAAATCAAAAATAATTCCTTTTCGCTTAAGACCTGCCAATGTTGACTATTTAAATGAATTACACGACTATTTTGAAATCGACATCAAAGAAGATATAAATTTTCTAGGATTAAGAATTGACAGTAAATTACAATGGAATGCGCACATCCAACAATTAGCTAGTAAGCTATGTAGCTCGATATACTCTATTAAAAAAATCAGAAGTCTTTGTGGTTTTGCGGCAGCCAAATCAGTATACTTTGCGTATTTTAACTCATTAATGACTTATGGACTACTATTTTGGGGAAATGCTGCAACCAGTAAAAGAATCTTTCTTTTGCAAAAGAGAGCACTGCGCAGCATGTATCAGGTAACGACTAGGACCTCATGCAAAGAATATTTCATCAAGGCAAGGGTAATGACTATGTATTCGGCGTTCATATACCAGTGTTTAATGTATGCTAGACAGCACCTAACAGAAACCCCAATTAATGCAGCCATTCACTCGCATCATACCCGCGGTAGCTCCCTTTTATGCGTACCCCGAATACGACTGGCAAAAGTACAGAAAAGCTACTTGTACCTTAGCATTAAATTCTATAATCTACTCCCTACAAAATTTAAACAGCTGGAGGACATAAAAATTAAAAAACACATCAAGGAGATGCTGATAGGCCACTCTTTCTATAATTTGGCCGAATTGAGGGCCACGATTTATCAAATATTGTGCCCATTTAAATTACTTAAAAAAGTAGAGCCTTATTGTCTGATTATTTTATATGGTCTTATATCTGTACTTTTAGTTTAAAATGCATAACGTAGATTTAATTTGATTATTTAACATTTTACTGACAATTTGAATACGATAAATAATTTTACTACGTATCTTTTCGAATCACTAACTACTTCAAATATTAAGCTTCTATTTTGATTATTTATATTTATAGTTTGACAATCTAGTAGTTAATTCTTGACTAACTATGTATGTTCAGTAAAGAGTAGTAGCGAAACTTACTACATAACCCAATTATTTTGACACGTCCAAGAGCGGTCTTTAGCCGTCAATTGGACACGACGAAAATGTAATGTAATGTAATGTAATAATAAATGATTACACTAATAAAAATGATTTACACTAGATATCTATACTTATGTCCTAACATAACCTAACTTATCTTAACTTGCTTGGTTTACCCTAATTATTCTACATAGTGATGTTAATGCTAATTTAGTCTAATAGAATTCTTAGTTGTTATAGTTATGCTAATGCTTTTACATATTTATGCTAATGTATACTTATAGAGTTTTTAATATACTCTTGACATTCCCGAGCATTCTTAGGAATATATAGTTTGTACTCAAACAGCGTATGTAGTTTATCGATATGGGTTTTCTTCGAAGGTTTTCGTTTAAATAGTTATTAAAAATACAATGCCTGGATGTATTAGGTGCCCTAAGCGATATCAGGCAATTAGCCATATTTAATAGGATATAAGTTAGAAACCGCTCATAATTGAGGTAAGTCGTCTTAGTAATAAATTTTCTAAATAAAGAGGTTCTTCCAATGGTATATGATTTACAGCTATTGGAAAAGTAGGCCCAAAATGCCCATTCTCTTTTGTCGGTTTTTTTTTCAGACCCCAGTTGTCTTGGTCGCTGGAGCTATTCAGAGGATAGTATAAATACGCAAATAAACATATCTTTCTAAAGCGGCATTTCTATATCATAGGACACAGTAAAAATGTATAACCTAATAACTATACCTTGAATGATGCCCAATTCTTGATTCTAAGTGTATAATATTTAATTCAATATTACGGCTTTCATTAAAAAATATATTTCTGATATTACGGCTTTCATTAAAAAATATTGTTATGTGGCATTCGCAATTTACAGATTATAATATTATAATTTCAAAACCCGCTGAAGATATCGAAAAATAGTAAAAACATGAGATGTATGCAATGTTTTCAGAATTCAAAGTAACATTTATTTGCTTTTTTACGAGCCATATTAACGGAATTATGTTTTTTTTAAATTTCGAGAAGACCGCCTTTTTAATTAAATAAAAATTCCCTATATCTTTCATTAGCGCTGGAAATATCTCATTAAGACGAATTAATTTCGTATATAATTTGGTTCTTTTCGAGAAATAACATTCTTGGAATCCCAAGATCTCAAAACGTGGAAATCCGATGCGAACTAAAATTATATTTTTTGCTCGAAAACGAGACTTTCCCTACTTAAATACTTTGGGTTACACAATGTATTTTATTGACATATCAAAAATGTGGAGTAATCTAAAATTACTAAATCCTTATTGCAATAGCTAAGGGTTCTTCTTGGTAAGTATATTTATATTTATTTTCTTGAAATGATAATCTTCAAGGACCCTGATGCTCTATGCCAACGGTTCCCAAACTTTTTCAGATACGAAAATTTAGTGAGTCACGCGTTTGGCAAAACCCTTAACTGGGGGAAGTTAAGATACGGTATACGCCCTACCTCCCTCCCATTGGGTTGCATGCAGTTTTATAAAAATATATGATCTATAAAAAGAATTTAACCCAATTATATCAAAATTACATTAAAATTAGTTGACTGTCTATTACGTCAAAATTAGTTGACTGTCAAGACACGATACGATATAAAATCGAAGACAAGTCAAATTTGTTAAATAATTACTACGACAATAATAGTCTAAAATGCACCACCTTTTTTGTTTTAAATACATAGATTTTAAATATTAGAAAAGTAAGGATTTTTTTTACTGGTTGAATATTTGATGCATGTGCAAGTAATCTTTTAAGCCAATTAACAACCGAAAAGTGAGGCCTTTTAGAATCAATAAATTGTTTCAATGTTCTTTGGATTATTGCCTCAAATCGGCTTTACGTCAGACGTTTACCTCTTAAATAAGGGAAATTATCCAGTCATGCTTACAAATAAGTTTTTTCGCATGTAAACACGACATTTCAAAAGGGGGGTAAAATCATAATATCATTTCCAGCTACTGGTGGGTCCCTATCTATGTCCAACCAAAATACAACAGAAGTCGTCGAGAGAAAATTAGCGAAACGCTTATGGAGATCTCGCGGAACCTGTAGGTTCCACGGAACCCAGTACGGGAACCGCTGCTCTATGGTATCATATTATAGAATAAGTTGCTTTGGTAAAGGAATCTTTTTCGCGCTTTACTTAATTTTACTTTGAAAGAACGCGTCTTTTTAAATTATTTCTCTTTTCTGCAAAGTTATTCAGAAAACAACAAAATGTATACACCTGTATAGATACCGCAGATACCTCGAATTCCGTGCATACTCCATTTAAGCTCATCCCCATTTAAAAGATACTTAATCTCAGCATATAGACCTTTAAATCCGCTTAATATGTCCCGCAGCTGAAAGTAATTTTAAGAGCGGTCGTAATGAAGTCATAACTCGGCGGTATGCAGTGGTCTCACTGCCTTAATTAAGACCTTAAAATCGATTTGTGGCCTGCGATAGAAAGTTATGCCGCGTCGTTAGTCGATTTAATGGCTTTTCTATTGCGGCAATGATTCCGTTTACTGTCCGTCTCAAGGATCCGCAGATGACATAAAATCCACATGGGAATTTCAATCTGTCCGATGTGACGTGTTGAAGAGGCGCCGCCGCCGCTGCCGCTTATAATGTGGCCGCCTAGTACTTAAAACTTGTGTAATGAGTGCCCTATTATCGAGAGCCGTTTGCGCCGCCACCGACAAAGAAAAGGAGAGCTTTATTTGCACCGTGATCCGATACAATGAAAAACGGCAGTGGCTTCTATTAACATATTATTTTTACGAGGCTTTGAATAAATAATAATTATACAAATAAGTTTATAGAAAAAACTCATTTAAAAAAAAAGCTTATATTAAAATGCTCTATCCCGAGCCAACTCTGGGTGCAGCAGCCATGTCATAGTAGACAGAGTGTCTTAGAATGGGCTATCATAATTGAATGCTATACAGAATTTCGTGTTTGTGGTGTTGACAGTCAAGGAGTCCCCTCGTTGGCAGACAACCCTGAGTGCAGCAGCACTGTCGCGGTGAAACTTAGAACGGGCTATTATAATTAAATGCGTATACAAAAATTTCGTTTGTGTGCTATTGGCCGTTGATTAGTCCCCTCATAGCTCCCCGCTAGGTGTTGCAGCCATGTCATGATGAAATTTAGAACGGGATTACATAATTAAATGCGTATACAAAATTGTGTGTCTGTGCTGTTGACCGTGGAAGAGTATCCTCGTCGGGGGCCGATCCTGGGTGTAGAATCAGGTTAGGGAGTTAATGGGCCCTTGCTGAGTTGGCCACGAAGACCCATTCTGTTCAGGGTTGGTCACACTCACGGGTCAACACCTATCGCCAACAAGTTCCACCTCGTAAGGTTAGTGCGCGAGAACGGCTCCCCGAAAAGATGGTGCTATCGAGTACGGAGATAGTTATTTGGTATGAAAGATCCACCTTTGCTAGTAAGCTAGGGTTATCAGTTTTATCACGAATTAGATTGAAAACATAGGACATGGTCAGCATTTCTCTTCTGAGGCAGAGAGAATTATAGCCAACCATTCCTGTGATAAATGCAGTCGGATACAAAAATGGATAATATCCGTACTGCTTGAAGTACAAAAATCTCAAAAAACATTTCTGTACCATTTCCAGGATAAGGGTATAAGTATCAATGTGGATTCCAATAATCAGTTTTGTATGTTGTATATAACAGTCTGCAAAAAAAACTCAAATTTGAAAACAAAAAATCCATATCATTTTTTTCAGTGATCAATAGTTTAATTTTTTTATTTTTTCGCTTAATTCGTCTCAATTGAAGGCATTTTGTATTGCATAAGGATAAGCCCTATTTATAAGATATATGGATGAATAGTGATCGTTAGTCGACTGCAAAAGGACCTTTAAACTTACATTGCACCGTCGAAAGTCGTGCACATCCGTAAGTATATCTCATTCAAACATAAGCATTTCCCAATACAAGCTGGGATTTCCTTCGCAACTTTTTAAGTAGCTTTTACTAATTTTATTTTAAATAAAAACATCATCCTATAAACGGATTTCTTTACAAACCTTATCAAATATAGCAATATTATACTGCTTTCTACAATATTTCTTTACAATTTTTTAATATTATTCAATTTTATATAGGTTTACCCTATTTTGATAACATTATACAATCTTTATTATAAACTCCTCTGCCAGAAATTAAGATTGAAGTTTCTTCTTTCATTTCATTGAGCATATGGAGGTTTTTTTATTTTTATTTCGGTTTAATGACTCGTTGATAACAAACTCAGCCAATTGTATCATATTTCAAATGTTGGTAGCATTCGATATTTGAATTATTTCGTAATGTCACTTTCATTTAGAAAACGGCTTTGCCGAAGTGACCAATAGTTTAATTTTTTATTTTTTCGCTTAATTCGTCTCAATTGAAGGCATTTTGTGTTGCATAAGGATAAGCCCTATTTATGAGATATATGGATGAATAGTGATCGTTAGTCGACTGCAAAAGGACCTTTAAACTCACATTGCACCGTCGAAAGTCGTGCACATCCGTAAGTATATCTCATTCAAACATAAGCATTTCCCAATACAAGCTGGGATTTCCTTCGCTACTTTTTAAGTAGCTTTTACTAATTTTATTTTAAATAAAAACATCATTATATATATATATATATATATATATATATATATATATATATATATATATATATATATATATATATATATATATATATATATATATATATATATATATATATATATATATATATATATATATATATATATATATATATATATATATATATATATATATATATATATATATATATATATATATATATATATATATATATATATATATATATATATATATATATATATATATATATATATATATATATATATATATATATATATATATATATATATATATATTATTTTTTCAAATTGAAATTATGTTTATTACTAAATAAATGAAATGATAAAATAATGAAAGGGCACTTATCTGGTCTGTGGTGACCAGGAGTGACTCCACGCCTTATTCTTCTCTTCCTTCAGCGCTTGCTAGGTGTTTCCTGCTGTGGTATTGGAACCTGATCAAAATGGTAGCGGCAACACAACAATGCGAGACGAGAATGAATGCTGGAAAATAATAGGCGATTAGTGTTTCTTAAATATTAATGATTGTTATAAAATGTATATCAATATTTCGGCTCAGCCGTCGTCAAAATATGTGACATTTCTCATTGTTGTGTTGCCGCTACCATTTTGATCAGGTTCCAATACCATAGCAGGAAACACCTAGCAAGCGCTGAAGGAAGAGAAGAATAAGGCGTGGAGTCACTCCTGGTCACCACAGACCAGATAAGTGCCCTTTCATTATTTTATCATTTCATTTATTTAGTAATAAACATAATTTCAATTTGAAAAAATAATAATTTACACATTTACAATCAAATATTAATATATATATAT
>OX155957.1:2871466-3054584 GCA_944548615.1 Micropterix aruncella | reverse complement strand
ATATATATATATATATATATATATATATATATATATATATATATATATATATATATATATATATATATATATATATATATATATATATATATATATATACATATATATATATATATATATATATATATATATATATATATATATATATATATATATATATATATATATATATATATATATATATATATATATATATATATATATATATATATATATATATATATATATATATATATATATATATATATATATATATATATATATATATATATATATATATATATATATATATATATATATATATATATATATATATATATATATATATGTGTATATATATATATATATATATATATATATATATATATATATATATATATATATATATATATATATATATATATATATATATATATATATATATATATATATATATATGTATATATATATATATATATATATATATATATATATATATATATATATATATATATATATATATATATATATATATATATATATATATATATATATATATATATATATATATATATATATATATATATATATATATATATATATATATATATATATATATATATATATATATATATATATATATATATATATATATATATATATATATATATATATATATATATATATATATATATATATACATATATATATATATATATATATATATATATATATATATATATATATATATATATATATATATATATATATATATATATATATATATATATATATATATATATACATATATATATATATATATATATATATATATATATATATATATATATATATATATATATATATATATATATATATATATATATATATATATATATATATATATATATATATATATATATATATATATATATATATATATATATATATATATATATATATATATATATATATACGTGCTGGTAAAGCATTATAAAGACGGTCTCCACGTACGGAGGAGTGCGAGAAGAAATCACTACTGTGACCGGGGATCGAGAGTAGTGTTTATATGATTTATCATATATTTTTGGACCATTTGAAATAAGAAAACCACTAAAGTCTACCATTTTATTGCCAAGGCAATAAAAAATTTAGTTCAGGGATCAATGGCTTCTTTATTTGGAAATTCTAAAGTCTCAAAATATTAGGGGAATAGAACTTAAAAGCATCTATATATATTTTTTATTTCTTTTATAAAATTATTTTATACAAAAAATAGATTTTGGCAAAACGAATTTACCGCGTGAAGTTTGTAGCACCCGATGTTTCGGTGATGTTGCAACCGCCGTTGACCGGCGTAGACTTTCTACCCTGGACAACAGCGCTTGCAACATCGCTGAAACGTCAAGTGCTACAAACTTCATGCGTTATATTCGTTTTTATCTTATTTATAATGTCAAACAACCGCGATAGTCTTCGATTTCTAATGTTAAGGATTTTTTAAAAAACAACCATTAAATGTGCTAATATTAAAATATAAATAATATAAAAATATAATTAATATAAAAATGTCCAAAACAGAATTACTCAATCCAGAATAAGCCTATTCATGATACGATCAAATAATTACTACCTAAACTAACTAATTAGTAATATTTTTCGAATAACGAACGTTTATATAGGTATTTTCACTTTCTGCCTCTCACATAAAATATAGGATAATCCCACAATTGTATACTTTCCAATGTTACTTTAAATTTCTCTTTCCTTTTCCTAATTTTCTATGCCACATACGATAATAATAATACTTCAATCGAAGCAAACCATTTCACCGCCCTTAAAATGTCACAATATCTCGTAAAAATGCCATAAAAAACTATTTTTAATTTTATGTTATAGCCTGACGTCAACGTTATTTAAAATACAATAAATTTGACACGAACCAATGTCGTATTTTCCGGTAACAACCTCATTATCGAACCAACGATGTTATTCGGCTTTATACTCTAAATTGTATTGACTGAAACTGTCGATATATTTTTTAAGTCATCTATACGTGTAAAGCTCTGTGCTTACAGGGGTTTGGTAAACAGTATCAAAATGAAATAAGTAAAAGATTTTTTAAAAACCTCCCATTTTTTTCACTAAATCTATGTAGATGCTTTACTTTACTATCCATTTTATTTATTTAAGAATTAATTACTATAAAACATTGATTTGCTTACAAAAATAACAGAAACCGAAAGGCAAAACCTTAACCTTTTGCTTATTTGATTCTGTCACCCAACTGGGACTAGCCCGTTCTAGGGTGGATAGGACTCTAATATTACAATCAAGCTTGATTGCTTACTAATGTCCAAGTTTTAGTAAAAAGCTAATAACACTAAATTGGCCTAAAATGTGGTCGTCAAAATAATAATAATAATAATAATAATAATGAAAATATTAAAACAAATATAATAAACAAATAAATAAATAAATATGTATAATAAATAAATAAATAAGTATATAAATACATAAGTAAATAAATAAATAAATGAATAAATAAATAAATGGTAGGTACCTATATGTGAAATATAGAACTGCTTTTGATTGACCATGATCTCCTCAGTTCGAGCTCAGACGATGATATTTTTAACAGTGAAAAAGGTATTTAGGCCCACTGCTTTGTTTTAAATACTACTTTGTTAAAATACATACGTATTACATACTGTAATTTTTTTATTCTGAACACCATTAATAATTAAATACTCATACTTTAAAGTATGAGTTGTTGCTGGCGGGCCGGATTAAAGCCTGTCGTGGGCCGGAGTTGGCCAGCGGGCCGTACTTTACCCACCGCTGATTTAAAGCATGAATTTACTGGAAGACAACGCAACAAGAAGCAAGGAATCTGCACGCGGCAATTTCAAGTTATTCATTTCGACTGCATACCAAATTTTGGCAGAAGCATTTTGTTTAGACCTCATATCAGCCGTGTTATTTTTTATAAATAATGTAAACACACGAAAATAATATTAATTGATGTGTATCATTTGATCAATAAAATATATATTTTTTAAATCTTCATAGTCATTATTAGTTCCACATATAATTAAAAAAGTTACTTATTTGTATATAATAGGAATAGTTCTAAATATAGAACAGAACAGAAAACATATAGAAGAACACCTAACAGAAACACCAATTAATGCAGACATTCACTCGCATCATACCCGCGGTAGCTCCCTTTTATGCGTACCCCGAATACGACTGGCAAAAGTACAGAAAAGCTACTTGTACCTTAGCATTAAATTGTATAATCTACTCCCTACAAAATTTAAACAGCTGGAGGACATAAAATTTAAAAAAAACATCAAAGAGATGCTGATAGGCCACCCTTTCTATAATCTGGCCGAATTTGAGGGCCATGATTTTTCAAATATTGTGCTCATTTAAATTACTTAAAAAAAGTAGAGCCTTATTGTCTGATTATTTTATATGGTCTTATATCTGTACTTTTAGTTTAAAATGCATAACGTAGATTTAATTTGATTATTTAACATTTTACTGACAATTTGAATATTACGATAAATAATTTTACTAAGTATCTTTTCGAATCACTAACTACTTCAAATATTAAACTTTTATTTTGATTATTTATATTTATAGTTTGACAATCTAGTAGTTAATTCTTGACTAACTATGTATGTTCAGTAAAGAGTAGTAACGAAACTTACTACATAACCCAATTATTTTGACACGTCCAAGAGCGGTCTTTAGCCGTCAATTGGACACGACGAAAATGTAATGTAATGTAATGTAATATAGAAATTAAATATTTTTTAAATGCAAAAATTACTGTAGTAATATATATTCAAATTTTATTACACACTTTATATTTTAGTACTTTCTAAACACTTTTTATTGAAATTTTTAATTTAGGTAGGTACCCATATTGTACCTCTCTACTTTTATCCAAAAGGGAAAATAAAAATACAACTATTATAATAAAGTTATAGGCAGAATGTAACAATACGGAGAATAAGGAGAAGATAGTCAGAATGTAACAATAAAATGGTTTTGTTATCACCAATATAATGCTCCAAGGGCTACGTAAGTCCAGAGTTGCGATGGCTGCCATTAAAGAAGCTGGCTTTGAAGTAGTGGAACGACCTCTATACTCACCGGACCTTGCCCCTACTGATTTCTATATATTTCCGATAATAATAGAGGCCTCTAACGGTCTTTAACAGGTCGCTGGTGAACTAGACTGTAGATTGTCTTGTCCCCAAGTCTTCTACGCTCATCCCACGGCTGAAAGAACGATCTATATCGTCATACCAGCCTGAAGTGACAGGTTCGCCCGTCGTAGTCGACACCGTCCTACTACACCGAATCACCGCTACGTAAGGGAGAGGACCTCGAACCCGTAACCAGTCCGGAAGCCGGAAATATCTGGCCGAAACTGTTAGCTAGGGGCCGAGGTGGCCCCACTGGGTTACCTACTTAGTGCCTCGCCGTAAGGCGTTGGTCTCTGGCGGGTTCGTGGTTTTTGCTGGACGGTAGATTTGTATCGTCCACAAAGTATTCTACTTCAAGGGAGAAAGAACGGAGATACTCTACTTCAAGGGAGATATTACTTAAAGGGAGATAGAACGATCATTATCGTTAAAACTTCCTGGGGTGACGGGTTCGCCCGTTGTAGTTGACAACCGCAAAAATATCGGTGGAGCAGATCAGGTTACACAAAATTTGAAGTCGATTGCACTACGTGGATTGACAAGTGTGCCCTGGATAGGGTGGTATTATAAAATCTTACCGAATCGACCTCAAATTATAATATTTTTACTTATCTCATTTGACGCTAATCTGAGCGACCACTTTCGTAATTTAAGTAAACTAACTGTCCACTACCTTTACGTACCACTTCTACCCAGTCAGAGGTATTAGTAAGGTGCACCATCAAATTCAAATATGTATAAAATTGTATCCCCCACCGATTACCCACAAGAGCAAGTGTAAACCGAGCATTATAATAACGCCATGTTTGCTCGAATCAGGTGAAAAGCCTATTATTACGCGATAAATAACTGTTACTTTTCGGGCGTGGCGCTGCGGAGTAACGACTCTACAAACTGTTAAAAAAAATATGTATTTCGATAAGGCATAATCGCTGAGCCTTTGATCAAATCACACTACGGCCGTGTAATAATAATAATTAACGTTTAATAGACAAGCCGACCCAAAATATTGGGCGGCGTCAGAGTTGATTTTGCGTCTATACACTAACAGGTCTATACAAGAACCAAAGTCTATGAATGCCAATAATTTTAATTTACCATTTTTTTAAACAAAATCTACGTTGAATGCATAATTTAGTACGCGAATTATTAATAGGATCAATAATAAAAAGCATTTTTAAAAACAAGCTTTCATTAAAATACTCTGAAAAAAATAACGGTCTACCGTAATTGAATGCGTATACAAAAAGTTTGTGTGTGTGCTGTTGATCGTAGAGTCCCCTCTTTGTCAACCAACCCTGTGTGCAGTAACCATGTCATGATAAAATTTAGAATCGAAATTAAATGCGTATACAAAATTTCGTGTCTGTGCTGTTGACTGTGGAAGAGTAGCCTCGTCGGGAGCCAATCCTGGGTGTAGAATCAGGTTATTTATTTATTTATTTATTTATAACGTACAAGAAAAAATGCAAGGACTTTCATACTGTTGTACATGAGAAATAATTAAAAACAAACATTATTATAGCGAAAAACATAGCTCTATGCATATAAATATATAGCGAAAAACATAGCTCTATGCATATCCGAATGAGGCGAAATCGCACAACCAACTAGACCTAGGAGGTCTGTCTCTGGCTGTGCTGTGTTATACCAACTGTATGTTTGTAACTCGCGAACTGACGAACGTGTATAATTTTAAAATATTTCTAAATCTAACAAATGTGTTGTTTACACAAATTAAAGTAAAATTTAAAGTAGGAAAAAAATATGTATGCAATTAATTCCTAAAAAAAAGCAAATTTTACATTATATTCATTAAATTTAAGCGGAATATAAGTAATAATATATACAAATATATGAATAAACACTACATTCTGATGTATATGTATGGGAAAATAATATGTAATATTGCACAATTTTACAAATACATATTTTTTAATATTCACCCTACAGTATTAATAAGATCCTTAGTTTTTAAGCGCCCAATATCTAGAAGCCAGTTTTTTACTTTACCTTTAAAACTTACATAATTTTTCACGTTTTTCGTGGTTTCACATAGTGAGTTGTAAACTTTCGGGCGATAAAAACACATTGTCTTCGGGCAAATGTGGTTTTTACCTTTGGAATTGTGAAAAATTCCTTTTCAGCATTTCTCGTTAAGTACATTTGTTGACTTCTTGCTCTGTACTCTTTAGTTTTGTGAAAGCTTACAAGGCACTGCTTAATAAATAGCTGGCAGATATCCAAAACCTTAAACTTCGCAAAGAGCTGATTTGAACCGTACCGAGGAGGCTTTTTGTTTATGACTCTTATTAGTAACTTTTGTGCTTTTAATAGTCGGTCCATTGTTGTTGTTGTATATGATCCCCAGGCTATAATTCCATGCACCCATATACTTTGCTATGCTTACCATTAAAAAGCATTGTCATCAGAACTGATCTAACATGTAAAAGTTCTACTTCATAGTATAAGAGGAAGTGGTTCTAATTCAGCTTGTAAGATTTCAGCGAAACAAACTGACAAACATTGCAAGGGAAGTAAAAGCTTGTGAAAATACAGAAATTTACGAAAACGTTTTTTTTAAATAGATTTATCTGTACCATGCATATACTGTAGAAACGCAATCGTTCTTGTACGACTAAAAAAATGTAGTCACTTTGTCAGCTCGGTTCAAATACGATAACGCAATTCAGACACCGATAAACGATACGTGTTCTTTTGGTAACGATCAGGTTCCGACTGCTCACTCGAACGCTAGAGTGATGCAGGGACAGCAGGAAGTGTTCGTTTTTTGTCCTCGACGCTTGGCTATAGTCAATATTAGAAAGACTAAGGAATAGAGATAGTCAAATATTGTAAAAATAGTCAAATACATTCAGTCTGTAACAGAGCCCTACGTAAATATACGCCTCCGTTTCGTAGTGTGTAACTAACACTAAACGATCACGAGGTAGGCAGTAAAACAAATATTGAAAAGTGTGCCGTCGATCGGGTCGCGTCGCTCCTAATCGTGTGTTCTCGTAATCGCCGTGACTTTGCCGCCCGGAGGTGCAATTATCTATCAATGAAAGTTCCTTTGTAAGCGGGCGCGCAGACGCCGCGGCCGCTCTTCGAACGGCGGTCAAATCTGTAAATCAAATCAAATAACAAGGAAATCTATATAACATTTTTTCTAGGTTATTTATTTGTTGGAATTCGGCCTGCCTTTGATAAAGCGGTTCCAGACTAGGTGAACGAACCCTGATATTGTTGCATCTTTCAGATTTTTTGGTTTTAAATTTTATATTTATATGTATTTTTATATTGTTGTTTTTTTATATTTTATAAAACATTCTATTACAAAACTGTTTTCAAGAGACGAAGCCTTGGATTGAAAGAAGAATATGATTCTTACAACCGTGGGGTGAACGCAGAGACTTAGAGGACAAGACAGTCCACTGTCTAGCTCCAACAACAAACCCGTGATTGTCCAACGCCTTACCGCGTGGCACTGGAACGTGAAACCAGCGGGCAGCCTCGAGTCCTCACTATCAGATTTGGCCGATTTCTCCGTCCACCTGTCATTGTATAAGCTACCATTATATATCAGTATGCGTGTACTAACACCCCCTACAAACAAATTTTCTAGGGCTAAAAACATGTCGTTAGAGTTTCATTCCCATGGCTGGCCTTCTAAGGGTTAATCAGCAACTGTCATGACTACAAATAAGGGTATATTTCCTAAATAAAGAGTTTCTTCCTGATTGAGGTTAAAAAGTAAAAAAATGTATCTATTCCAATTGATCTTTTTTTTTCACAATGAGTTGACAAGACAATATAACTTGAAAACCGTGTTGAAAATGAAACAAACCCTTTCCCTCTTCACCCGCGCGGAAAATGTTTTTCAAGTGTTTCGAAAACAAAAATATTGTGTTTGCATACCCAAATGAGTATGGCCATGCCCTTTTGTTTCGATGTTTTTATCTATTGTTCCGAAAAAACACGCGTAAGAGACCACAAATGTGGAGGTACGGTTTATATAATAGATATATATTATATGATAGTTATATATAAAAGTACCCGCGTAATTGTGTGGGTACCTTTTCTCAATTTTTCCACAAAATTCTTCACTGAAACTAAAATAACAGAACCTACACATTTTTACAAATTATTAGACAAAAAATAGTTTAGGACAATGTCTTAAGATATATTATATATCCCTATGGCAGAAGAAGAACAGTCTCATATATACATAACTACATCATAACTTGGTATATAAGCAAGAATACTCAAGCTGTTTAAAATCGTAACGGAGTATCCAATTCGAATGCCTCGAGTTCAAACAGAAAATTAAATAAAACAATGATTTTCTGGTCCCTCTTTTCTGGGACAGACTTGGGGTCGTAATGATTGAATACCGTGATCATTTACCTATTATAACGGGGGCTGTATATGCTGAAAATATAAAAAAATGTGAAATGAAATACGCGTAAAACAAAGACGCAAACTAGCTAAAAAGGTTTTTTTCCGCCAAAATAACGCCCCAGCACACAAGTCCAGAGTTCCGATGGTTGCTTTTGAAAAAGCTGGCTTTGAAGTACCTACTGAAATATCCTCCATATTCACCGAATCTTGCCGCTAGTAACTGTTATCATTTTCCGATATTGAGGGAATAACTGACAGTCGAAAAATTGAAAATGATGATGCGATAGTAGCCGCATTGTAGAATTTTGTATTTTTTTGTTTAGGAAAATAGATATAACAATATGTATCAACCAAAAACTGTATCGAAAAATAAAATAATATTCAATAAAAGTCAACTCTCCTCGAATGTGAGGCTACCGATTCTGGTTGCCTACGGCAAAATGTATACAAAATGTATATAAATATATATAAATGTAAATATAAATGTAAATGTGCGCCACTCTATAGTAATCCGCTCTATAGTAATGCTATAGCTCTATAGTAAACCCCGCTCTATGTAAAGGTAAATGTAAATGTAAATATAAATTTATATACATTTTGCCGTAGGCAACCCGAGCTAATCGCCATTCATTTGAGGAGTTAACATACTCATTAGGACTTCTTATTGAATGCCCTAGTATTTATATCACTATAGAGGATGCTAAAGTAGTTGCCCGTATGATAATGAAGGTGGGGTTTATCCGTGCCATATAGGAGGCAAAGGCGAAGAACTGCTGGTAAAGCGAAACCAAATATTGTGACGCGATCCATATTGGTAAACATATTATGCACCATTGTTGAGACAACATGCATCTAAAGCGCGTTGAAAGTAAAATATTCACAGCGCAGTGTGAATAAAGTCGATTTAAATAGGTGCTCTTGCCTTGGCTATCGAGCAAAAAGGTTATAAATCTGCGTGATATACACGTACATAGTCTACTATTTGATATACATAGAGTTAACTATTTAAGTAGATAGATTACATTACAGATTACATCTGGGCTACATAAAAAGATTATAGCATTGATTATGTAACGTATTGGATTGCTCAATGCAATAGTGATCGAGCTATAATTTGGGTTGGAATAAAGATTGTTTTATATCCAATTTGTTTAGTATTTTACTTATTCCATCTGTTTGGAGTACGGTAAGAACGTTAAACAACCAATCAATTAGGTATGTATAATATCAAAAAACACGATATTCTTCGGTTTCATGTATGCCGGAAATTATTATTCATATAAAAACAAAAGCACCACTATAATCAATGAAAAACGTCATGGCATCAAGGGAAGAGTGATCAGTACCTTAATTACGGCCTGAAGATCATGTTAAATGACTCCATGATTGCACTCAACTGCGTAGTATCGCTATTACGCTATGGCGCAGGGATTTGGAGGAATCCGGTCTGGAAATGGTGTCGCATGCGAAACGCATAGACTTTGTAGTCGCTGTACAAAATAATAGGTGGGGTACGGCTTTTTGTCACAGTAACGCTGCGTCAGTATCAAATTATTGTGACAGTACCTACAATTGATGAAGAAGTAAATATATTAAAAGGAATAAAAACACGACTACCGCTACAAAAAGTGGACTACTGTATTTGTATTTATTTTTATTACGGGTTTTTTTTTAATTTTGTGGTTTATGTATTTATGATATTTTCATAATGTTCTCAATCAGACCTGTCAATTGACAAGAAAGTGGATATATTAATTTTAAGGTATTGGCAACTGGGGATTTAGACATTTAGACTACCATTTACTTGATATTTGGATAGTTAACGAACCCTATGGCACTCGGGATGTCACAACGATTCTAACAACGTCAAATATTTCTAAATCGGTTTGAGCGTTTAGAAGTTATGGTGGAATAAAGAAACGGAAAACATACATAAATAAACGCTGATCACATACACTCCTTTTTTGTTGGGCAGTCGTATAAAAAGGCCTGCTATAAAAGGCAATATAAAATCATGGGAAATGGCTATCATACATATTTTGGGAGAACATAATGCTTCTGGGATTAATATGCAAAATTAAATGCATATTCACTATTTTTTGAAACAGTTCTAGGTTTCACACTAAGTTCATGTTTTTTAATACATTTTTATGTAATTAAATATGTATTTTTTAGTTAGGTATATAATTTGTAACTTGGTGATTAAAAATATTATTCACCCATTTCTCGTAGTCACATTCAAAAATAAAAATGTTTTTCTATTATGGGAATGCTATATAACCTGACAACGGCTAGAGCCGAAATATTGCTCCTAAACAATATTCTTGAATCATTATTTTTTGAGAGTCACTAAAATTAGCAACAAATGATAAATAAACACAATACATATTCCATGAAATGGATAATCTTTCATTTCTCAAAAATAAAATCAATCACTACTCTCGCTATTGAGAAAATTTCCTTTACATATAGATTCATATTTTAACTGAATATGGCAACACTGCAAAGTGACAGCTGTCAAATCGAATTCATTTGCTTGTGCCGTGCTTGCGAGTGCTCTAATGTTCCTTGTCACAAACTGCGGTTACAATCATTACGTCGAATGCGTTTTGTCGTTAAATCAGTAACTTTATTTATACGAAAGAGAAAGTAACTTATTTATACTAAAATTATGGGTGATTACGGCAAAGTGACTGTCAAGATAGAACAAAATGTCACAATTAAAACGGAGGTCAGTTCTGACGGTTCAGATTCAAATATTCCTCTGAGCGATTTCTTACCAGATGAGCGAGGAAATGTAGTTGAATTCTGCGAAGGAGAGACTCGTTTCATAAAACCAGAGTTAATCGAAAGTGGACCATCTGGAAGTAATAGTATTGGTGACAGTGGACCTATTGGTGGACGTGTCAAATCGCATGCTTGTCCAAAGTGCGACAGGGCGTTTTCATATAATAGCGCATTAAATCGACACGTTAAGGATATTCATTTAAAATTAAAGAAATATCTATGTGATGAATGTGATCGTTCTTTCGCAACACAATATCGTTTAAAAAGACATGTAGACGCAGTTCACAATAAATTGAAGAAATACGCATGTGCAGAATGCGATCGTGCATTTAGTGAGAAAATGGATTTGGAAGCACATGTAGACTCAGTTCACAGGAAATTAAAGAAATACTCTTGTGGCGAATGCGAAGGTGCTTTTGCACTGCTACGGCATTTGAAATACCACGTAGACGCAGTTCACAGAAAAATTAAATACTTATGTGGAGAATGCAATCGTCTTTTTAAACAGAAAATACATTTAAAAAGACATCTAGACGGAGTTCACAGGAAATTGATGATATACTCATGTGGAGAATGCAATCGTCTTTTTAAACAGAAAATACATTTGAAAAGACATCTAGACGGAGTTCACAGGAAATTGATGATATACTCATGTGGAGAATGCAATCGTCTTTTTAAACAGAAAATACATTTGAAAATACATGTAGACGCAGTTCACAGGAAATTGAAGAAATACCTATGTGAGGAATGCGACAGTGCTTTCAAAGAGCGAAGAAGTTTGACAGATCATATAGACGCAGTTCACAGGAAATTAAAGAAATACTCGTGTGGTGCATGCGATAGTGCTTTTAATTATAAAAGTAACCTGAAATTGCATGTGGATAACATTCATAAGAAAATAAAGAAGTACACGTGTGAGGAATGTGCTTTATCATTTTCATGGAAACGGTCGTTGAATAGGCATTTAGATGTTACTCATGAGAAACCGAAAAAGTATTTTTGCGCAGAATGTAATCGCACGTTCGGCCATCGATCAACTTTAATTCGTCATTTAAAGAAAATACACCCGGCATAATCATTACCTAGTAACATTGAAATAATGAAATGCGTTTGTTGGTGATATTAATTAAAGTTGCATTGATTATTCGAATTCACAATACTCAACTATAGCATTCACCAAAAAACGGGTCACTTTAACTGTTTTTTTTAATACCTTAAGATGTTAATAATTCTCACTTACCTGTGGATTATTAGTTATTATAGATATATTGTATACATAGTTAAATATAAAATATATAATTATATACATTTGTATATGTCAGTGGGACGTTAATAAATATCTTTTTGTGGTCTTTTTTTATTTTTTAATGTTTATTTATTATTTATTACTCTATAAAACCTAGCCGTTAAATACTCACCAAGGTAAAAAAAGTATTTCTATTCATGGATACATTTTCTCACGTCATCCAACTGGGAAATAGCTTGTTCTAAGGCGATTTTTTTAATTGCACAGATAAACAAGCCATATCAAAAAAATGGACTTGCATATAATATGTAATTAAGGAATAATATAAAAAGTTCTATTTTTTTTACATAAAAATGTAACGCTCATTACGAATGACATAATAGAACTTTAATTATTTGTAGAATGGTAAAAATTAAATTACACATTAAGAAATGAAATAGTTAAGCAAATTAAATTATGAAATATTAGTCATTTTACAAATTAATAAAAAAACACCCAAAATATTTTACAAATCTAGATGCAATAAATTAATGATGAATCAAGAAATATTGTTTTTTTACTCGGAACTAGTTAATAATATAAAGTTATTGGCATGTAAATAGCTAGTTATTTATCTGTTACAGTTATTCTTTTTATGATCCGTATAGTGGTTTATAACTTATGGTCGTTTTCCTCAAGGCCACCGACTCGCGCCAATTTTACGCGCCAAACTGACAAAACAAAAGGGACGGCCGAATGTTTACCCCGCGATGTGAGGGGATATAAAAAGTTCAATTGTTTTTTAATAAAAATGTAATGCTCATTACGAATGACATAATAGAACTTTAATGTTTTGTAGAATAGTAAAAATTAAATTACACATTAGCAAATAAAATAGTTAAGCAAATTAAATTATGAAATTATGTCATTTTACAAATTAATAAAAAAACACCCAAAATATTTTACAAATCTAGATGCAATAAAATAATGATGAATCTCAAGAATTAATGTTTTTTTTCTCGGAACTAGGTAATAATATAAAGTTATTGGCATGTGAATATCTAGTTATTTATCTGTTTTGTAAAAAGATCTTACATTAAATCAGGTTTTACTGTATAGGTATATAATGTACAATTAATATTCCATGCAATCCAGAACTTTCAATTTTATAAACAGTTGATTTGCAGGTAAATCCGATGAGGTTCGTTTTCATCGTCACGTTATTTTGCATCATCTTTATGGGAGAAATTCGGATCTATTCGTATCGTCACGCGATTTGTGGTTCGTGACGTAACTTCGCACGCGCGTGCGACAAACCCTATAAAAATGCATTTGGTTTACATTTGAAATTTAAAAAAAATCCTTCAGCAAAAGGTGTTACATTAAAAAAAGCATTTTAGCCAATAAACAACAATAAAAGGAATATTTGTTTACCAGAATGTATAGGTAAATTACCTTTTTATACCTGAGCTACCTGAACTTTATGAAACCCAGTTTTTAGGCATATTCGAGTACTTCCCCGAAGTGCATTAATAACGCTCATGAATCAAGTTTGATTTAGGGTCTATTTAACCTAGTAGGCCTGGCGCTGGCAGCATTGCTACCAGTGTCACGGATTACCTACTCAAAAGCCTAATAGACTTACTACCTGGTATAGGCAATGACGATCTTCTTTGCATGTCCTTTTGGTCTCTGCTCATTTATGCTTACCGTCTTGCAGGATGCAGGACGATACACAGTTACACCAGCATAAGTACAACTGACGGTCATCGCATTGTTCACTGCGACACGTACACGGTGCGGTACACAATACTTGCGGCCTATTTAGCGCGGCGCTGCTACCAGTAATGGAAAATAAATAAATGTACTGCAGCCGCATCGTTGTTTGGAGTTTACAGTTAGATATGGTCAACTAATATATACGACAAGGATTCCGATTTTTCTCACCGGACCTGCTCACCTTATAGTTCCGGCGTAACGCAATGAAAACCTAGGATTGAAAGTACAGTACCGTGCGAATTAATTGGAACAAACAATATTTTTCTTCGAAAAGTGCTTAATTGGACATAAACATACAAAAAGAGTAGTGGTAGTTATAGATTGTTAGTTTTAATACAGAATGCATCCTCCTTTTGCGTTGATAACTCCTTTCACTCTTGTTGGTATAGAATTGACCAGCTTTCTTTCAGTTCATCATCGTGAAACCAGACTTGAAATACTGCACTGATCATCTTAATTTTCATTGTACAATCCATCTTTGACAGCCGTTTTTTGCAAATGTACCATAGGTTTTTGATCGGGGGAGTTTCTGGGCCATTTGAGTAGGTACAGTAATTGGTTCTGTGTTATTTCCTGACTGCAAAAAAAGGGTTATATTTTTACTGCATATGTATGTATGTATTTGCATGCCAACTTGACTATATTACCGTTATTTGTGAGTGTCTTCTTGTAAGTGTCTTATTTGTGAGTGTCTTATCTCTTTAACCATTTATGCAGTGAAAGGGAAGTTATTATTATTATTATTTTATTTATTATTATTTTATTCTATAGCAAACTTACAGAGAGTAAATATATAATACTAGTATTTTAGAAACATATACAAACCAAACATATTTACTATCCTATGAACAGTTTGCAATGCTTGCATTACAAATTAACAGAAATAACATGAACACTTTGATAGTAGAAAAAAAATATATAATAAAGCTAATAATAATATAAGGGTAAGAAAATAATAATGAAATAAGTTGTTAATAAGGTTATTGGGATATAGCAAAATAGAAGTATGAGTAATTGGATAATAATATTTATTATACATAATATGATATAATACAATAGTATGTTGTAATATAGTAATCATATAATACAGTACATTAGGATGGCAGTTAGTGAAATATTAAGAAGTAGGAGATAGGCTAGGTATGATCGAGTGTTTTATTAAATTAATGGAATCATATAATATATCTAATCCTTTACACGATTTATCAATTTACACGTTATATGCAGTAAAAGGGAAAAGTCTTTTGTTTTAAACACTTGAGACGATAAACTTATTTTGATATGAATTCATAATTGTTGATAATATGACCAATAAACATTACATAACGAATTCAATTATTTTTTAATATGAAAATCTACTTTTTGTGACTTAAATATAAAATTTAGACATATGCTGCCGCTGACTTTTTTTGGCATTACCAAGCTCTACAACTTTTCTCTAGAACTTAATCATATATCTCTCGTCGTTAGGGCAGAGTTAGTTAGAAACGTTTTCGTTCAACCGTTTTTTCTCCGACTTACTTTGCAAAACCGATTACCACGAAAAAGTCTTTTCATTTTTCGGATTAATATATAGCCTATGACACTCTCACAAATAACGTGGCTTTCTATTGGTAAAAGAATTCTCAAAATCGGTTCTGTAGATCTTATATTTTAAAAATTATTTTTTTAATACAAAATTCTACTTTTTGTTACTTAAATATAAAAATTAGACATATGCTGTCGCTGGCTTTTTTGTAGGTATTATCAAGCTGTAAAACTTTTCCCTAGAACTTAATCATATATCTCTCATCGTTAAGGAAGAGTTCGTTAGAAACGTTTTCGTTCGACCGTTTTTTCCGACTTACTTTGGAAATCAGACTACAAAGAAAAAGTCTTTTCATTTTTCGGATTAATATACAGCCTCACACCACATACCCTCATACACTCACAAATAATGTGGCTTTCTATTGGTAAAAGAATTTTCAAAATCGGTTCAGTAGATCCAGAGATTACTTCCTAAAACGTCACAAACTTTACCTCTTTATAATATTAGTATAGATTAAATAATGACATTAAAACTGAAATGGTTACATATAAAACTCGCGAAATAAACTCGCTGTGTTGGCGCATTGCCAAAAATACACAATACATAGTGTTGCGCCATTCGCAACGCGTTTTGTCGCCAGGATGCTATAACTGAGCCATGGCGCTGTCCTCACAGATAATATTCATGTAGCTAGGCAACAGTACATGTTACTTTTGTTAGGCAGCTAACGGTTCCATGCAGCTTAGGCCATATGACCTGCTCGTTATCTTGGGTCATCTCAACTCACGGTTTAACTCCCATCTGGTAGCCTCCTCGAAGTGGGACGAACGTGGAAAAGACTGTTTCCCTTATCACGGCTGTTACGTGGATAGGGTGCTAACGGGTCCTTGCTGAGTTGGCCACCAGGACCCATTCTGTGCAGGGTTGCTCCCACTCACGGGTCAACATTCATCCGGCGGCCTCCACGCACGAAGTGTGAGCCTGGGTAGGACTCTGGCCTTAGGGCTAGTTTCCCCTAGGAATCAACCTTCTGGCGCTCCTGGACGGTCTGCGCACCGTGCGGCGTTTGCCAATCGACTGTGCACTCTGACTAACAGTCGGTGGAGTCTGGAATCAGTACTGTTTCCTATAGAGCGGGGGTGGTCGCGGACCTTACGGCGACTGCTCTTGAAACGACCATCGGCTACCCGATCCTGGGTGAATAGCCGGGCAAAGGATGCCGTGGTCCGCGATAGATTCGGTACACACCGTTTCACCGCTTCGTAAGGGAGAGGACCGCGCAAGCGACCTCGAACCCGGAACCAATCGAGAGACTGGAGTAATCTGGTCGCAATTGGAAGTAAGGGCGTGAGTGTAAGCCCGCTGGGTAACACTCCTGGCTATCTCGCGGTTAAGGCGTTGGCCTGTTACGGGCATGTGGCGGAGCTTGACGGTGGACTGTTTTTGTCCAAGTCTTCTGCACTCACTTCAGGGAGACAGAACGACTAATCGTTAAAACTTCCTGAGGTGACGGGCTCGCCCGCCGTAGTCGACAACCCTAGTTGTACTTTTCCTAAGCAGCGGGGGTGGTTGTCGACCTGACGTCAGCTACTCTTGAAACGACCCGTGGGCCGCCCGATCCCGTGCGGTTACGAATGGTGACACTGTCCGCAACAAATTTGAACTGAACTACCGCTAACATCAGCAAGCGACTTCGAACCTACGACAAGACTGGAGGACGAAGAAATCCGGACAAATCTGGGAGTGATGGTATGAACTTGGCTCGTTGGGTTCACTTACTGCCTCGCGTTAAGGCGTTGGAGTCCCACGGGCATGTTGGCGGAGTTAAAAGGTGGATTGTGTTATATCTGTCAAATGTTTGTTACCAACATGTACGAGTACATAATTGTTTAATTTTGGGGGTAGATTCTGAACACGAGAAAGTGCATTTTTTTTCTTGTTTCAGGACTAACAAAAAACCCAATAAAAAAACCCAATGGTCCTTTCACCCTATCTTTAATGCCAATTTAATTTTTAAATTCTTATTTTAATTCAGTAAAGCCCGCTTTTAACCTGTCGGATGCCGACAGTGCCTATAAGCATTTTGGGTCGTTTGACAGATCCGCGCGTAACCGTTTCGGCCGGCCCCCATACCTATATATAATTTATCTATATCTATACTAATATTATAAAGAGGTAAAGTTTGTGACGTAGTAGGAAGTAATCTCTGGATCTACTGAACCGATTTGAAAATTCTTTTACCAATAGAAAGCCACGTTATTTATGAGTGTCATAGGCTATACAATTAATCCGAAAAATGAAAAGTAAGTCGGAGAGTAAGCGGTCGAACGAAAACGTTTCTAACTAACGCTGCCTTAACGATGAGAGATACCTATATGATTAAGTTCTAGAGAAAAGTTGTAGAGCTTGATAATGCCTACAAATAAGTCAGCGACAGCATATATCTAACTTTTATATTTAAGACACAAAAAGGAGTATTTTATAAAAAAAAAAATAATTTGAATCCTTAGGTCATGTTTATTGGTCATATTATCAACAATTATGAATTCTTATCAATATAAGTAAATTTATCATCTCAAGTGTTTAAAACAAAACACTTTCCCCTTTTACTGCATATAATTTCCTTTTTACTGAATAAATGGTTAAAGAGATAAGACACTCACAAATAAGACACTCACAAGAAGAAACTCACAAATAACGGTAATATAGTCAAATTGGCATGCAAATACATACATACATAATATGCAGTAAAAATATAACCCTCCTTTAGGCAGTCCGTAAATAAATCATAGCACTCAGTACTAACCGAACCACACTCATAATTTCATTACAAGTAAAAAGTTTTACCGCCCAACGAAGTGGGCACGGGTCAGCTAGTATAATATACATGACTAACAACAACAACAATTACTAGGTAACAAGAGGGAGTTCTTGAAATAATCGATATTGTTACTGTTTATTTACAAAATAAACCAAAATATTTCGGCGCAGTTTTTTGCGCGATAAGGCTGGCTTTCGAGCGGCTAAATACTTCATTTTATGTTTTATTTCAATATCTCTTTCTTACCTGTCTGTGGTTTAACCACCCTACAAGCCGTACGCAATTATCGCCCGTACACAACAAACCATATTCCGTACTTTCAAATACAAAATGAAACAGAACCCGAAACCGACAAAGCGTACGTGATACGTCAAACTGTTCCTACGATTCCAAATACAAGAAGGGTCATAAATGGGACTATTTTGTAGAAAAGTTTTCTAGTAGTTACGACGTTGTAGGAAGTAATCTCTGGATCTACTGAACCGATTTTGAAAATTCCTTTACCACAAGTATCGTTAGTAAACAAGTATTGTTATTAAGAAATATATGGAAAAAAATAGCTTCAAATCGGCAGCACGAACCGCCCTTGAAGCAGCAGCGACAACTGCCAGTAATTATTAATTTATAATATGTATGTATAAATATAATATAACTTATATACATATGTATTCCAATTTACTTATTTTGAATTTATGTTGGATAGGTACGATTTATATTTTTGCGGTCATTTGAGATTTTCTGGTTGGTAGGGATGAGTCCTTGTCGCGTGGACTTGGACGATGAGTTCTCCCGGCAAAGTTACATTTTCGGCAAAGTTACATTGGCCATCTACAAATGCATCGGGAGGACTGCCGTTTATTTCTGCGCGGTATAGATCCGTTTTCTCTCAACTAATAAATATTTACGGATGTATTGTATTTTTTGTTTCAAAATTTAGTTTGTAAAATATTTTTCAAATAATTTCGATCGGCGTAAGTTATAATCGGCATAAGAACATGTTTTTTTAAGGATTATGTATCTAATTATAAATTCTTAAGGATTATGTATACTTATTTACTTAAAATAAAATAAAAAACCATTTTACCTACTTCTTGAATAATAACCCAAAGGTATGGCGGTTAAAAATATATAAATTTGGGCAAATAGTACTTTAATTAATCAAAGAATTATTTCCGTTATTAGCTGTGGAGAATAAAAACTGTGCGTATTCTGCCTTCGCACAGAGCCTGCCGTTATAATCCCTCAGACAAAGTAACTGCACTGAACCAATAATTCACTCAATATTTATATAGCATTGTGCGAGATCTAGATACGACGGTGAGCAAATAACAAATGCTACCTTACATGCGCGACCTAGCCGTAATAGCGAGCTTAGTAAATACCAGATTCAAAGATAATAGAAGTCGGTAGATTGTGCGCAGGCTTACTGGTTGCGAAATAAAGATCAGCGGAGGTCTCCGGGTTCGATTGCTGGCGCCGATATGCCTGGGTTATTTCTTATGATATTAAAATATCACGAAGATAATTTTTAAAATGTCACTCAAATATCATTTGAGAGTATTTTGAAGATTATATTTCGTCTAAGATTATTCTTCTCCTTATTCTTTATCTTCTCTACTAATCATCTTCTTATAAGAATGTTATAGATTTATTATAAGATTATATATCACAGTTGTCCACTAAGCCTTTTCAAGCTAGTGCCTTTTCAACGGGTAACTAACAATATTTTGTACCTATATATTTTACCTATATTAACTAGTTTGATTTACAATAATTATATATAGTTACTTCCTTCTACATTATTATACTAATATTAATTCATAGGAATAAAATTTTTACTTTTGACCGTTACCTATTGTTTTACTTAGCTGGCCTCGATAATTCATTATTTAATTGCCTGGTACTATAAGTATCAATATTTTCTTAAGTAATTATTTGCTTATCGAATCGTCTAATTTTACAATAAATGATCCATTAGTTTTGGAACAATATTTTCAAGTATTCTATCGTCGTAGTAATTTCTTTGCTTGACACAAGTGTTTCTTAAAAAGAGTCTCATTCTGTGGTTAATTAGTAAAGTAAGAACGGAAACTGAATATATTTCATGACATTTAGAAAATAGCAATACATTTACACACACACACACACACGTCAAGGTCAGCGATCTGCTCGGACTGGTAAGCAGTACCGGGCTACTATCTAACCACTGGCCCAACCACAAAGTGGGCAGTTACAAAAAATCCTATAGATCCAGGTGACATCAAGGGCTGGAAACAAGCCTCCCACTCCGTTTACTACTACTACTACTACACACACACACACACAATTTATATACCCTCACATCTCTATCAATGTAAATTACCTATATTAAACAAGACTGAATTCAGCTTTTTATTTTTATAACATAATATTTGGATTTCATTTATCTTTATTTTCTATAACTTTTATTACTTCATAATTATTTTGATTTCTATAAATAATTTGTTTACTCCATTTTATTTTTAATTTACTATAATAATTCCTTAACAACTTTTTCATAACACCAAATTTAATTTTTTTAAATAATATAGTACAAAATTGACGATTTCCTTTAATTGATTGGATTTTATATATAACTAGCTGAAACACGTAGAGATCGACGGCCAGTTTATTGACAGTAATGTTTAAAAAATAGACGGAATCATACTTCTTATTTATGTACAAATAACTGCCTCCTCTCCCCCCAACCCCTCCACCTCCCATCGCCTCCTCCCCCCAACCTTCCCCCAACCCACCTCTTTCTGACACTTTCTCCCTTCTCTTCCCAACTTCCCTCTTCCTACCCCCCTCTTTAACTTCCCCAACCCTCTCTCCCTCCCTTTCTTTCCCTTCTCCCCCAACCCCCCTCTTCTACCCCCCCAGCCCACCTCACCCCTCAGCCCCCAACTACCTCTTCCCACCCCCTCTCCTCCCCGCCCTCCCTCGCGCAGAAACCCAGCAGATTGCACTATCATTTTTTATTTTTCTCCTTTGATGACTATTTTTATTTTTCTTTTTAGATGACACATCTACAGACCGAGAGCTTTTTTTAAACACCTCAACCAAATTTTTACATCAATATGACCGATACAGGAAAAAAACATGTTTCAAATTAATATACATTTAATGTAATTTTGTGGTCTTCAATCTCAGATAGAAGCAGTGAAGCTACCTCTGGATGCGCGCCCGGCGTCAGTGGCGCGCGGTGTCCGTGCCTCCTCTGGGGGACAATCGCGTCGCCCGCGAACATGGCCGCGCCGGCCGCTCGCCTCACATAATGCAAGATCGTATCCCGCGACTTGCATTGTTAATCCCGTAATTTGAATTTATCACCGGAATAGAAATACGCTCGTGTTATACGCGTAGCCGATGCGTGATCAGGGTGAATAGCTGCGCTTCTGTTACATTCGCGCCGGGGCGGTCTTTATTAATTTCTTCCTCTTTCGCCCGACGGAAACTAAGAATTGATAGAGACGCTCGCGGATGAAATATGAGAAAGGATTAGTAGTAGTAGTAGTAGATGGAGTGGGGGGCTTGTTACCAGCCCTTGATGTCACCTAGATCTGTAAGGTCTTTTGTAACTACCCACTGTGTGATTAGGTCAGTGGTCAGCTAGTAGCCCGGTACTTCTTACCAGTCCAAGCAGGTCACTGACCTTCAAGTTGGGCAGATCGCTGGGTTCGAGAAAGGCTCGTCCCAGTAAACTGTGTCTTTTGGCGGCGAGCCCTGGACAGCGACCAACAATGTGTATGCTGTCTTCAGGTTCCTCGCCGCATATTCGGCAATCCTTGCTCTCAGTCAAACCAAGGTTGAATAGATGAGCTCTAAGGGTCGTGTGTCCGGTGAGGAGACCGATAGTAGTTCTAAGGTTCTTCTTGCTCATGTCAAGTAGGGCCTTGGTTTTCTTCTGTAGTGGTTGCTCCATCATGGCTTTTGCCTGGCGACATCCCTGACTCTGTTTCCAGGAAGCCCGATGTTCCTGCTCCAAGCAGTCCCTGATGATTTTCTTACCTGTAGCGAAGGGGACCCCTACAGCTGGCTCCACTGGGCAGTCCAGTGTGCCCAGTTTTGCCAGTCTGTCGGCCTCTTCGTTTCCGGGTATGCCTTGGTGACCCGGTATCCATATTAGGGTGATTTTGTTGGATTTTCCCAATTTGTTGAGCTCCTGCATGCAGTCCCAGACCACAGAAGATTCTGTGGTGGCTTTAGCCAGAGCGTCCAGTGCTGCTCTGCTGAGAAAGGATTAAGTTATTTGAAATATCATTTGGTAGCCGCGGTGCGTGCAATTCAGTCGAATTATAAAGCTGTGCAGACCTGTACCATCGAAGCATAATATAATAAATTAAAAGTAAAAAGGATTTTTAAAAACAAGCATTACTTTCCACCAGGAGGAGTTCCAGTGGCAATCTCCCGGCTCCATCTTCCGCACCCTCGTAATCATGTATAATGGAAAGTACTCATGATAAGAAAACAAATGGGCCCAAACTCGACTATCTTACCACTTTCCATTAGGGAGATCTAGTGGAAATCTTTCGGCTTCATATTCAGACCCTCGTTTATTTATGACAACAAAACAAACGAGCACATGCTCAACCGTCCTACCATCAGGCAGTTCCAGTCCCTACATCCCGACTCTATCATTAAATCAGCTCGATGGTACCGTAATATTGCATTGTCACTGAACTTAAATAAGTAGTTATGCCAAATTTCAGCAAAAATTGCAAATTTTGAAACGGACAACTTACATAAGAACATTGCCAGTTTATTTTGAAGCTTGTAATGTTATATTCGGGAGCAATGCATCCGGGTCGCCAACATAAGCCTATCGCGGAAACTAAGAATGTTAGCTTTTTCAAATAATAAGTAATTTATACACTTTTTACTACTGCTCAAATAAAATAAAAAAACTTCTTAGCCAACGTAAAATAATGCCATCAAAAAGCTAAAATAAAAATAAAATAAGCTTTTTGCAAATCGTACTGAGAAATAGGTGGATTAGTTTTTGCTTTTGTTTCTGTTCTGTCCCCAAAAAATATGAGAACCGTTTCTGGTATTTAATATTTATTATTAACGTGGAATTTATTGAATGAGCTAACATTTATATTAGGGTTTATGTTGGTGACCCGGATTTATTGATTAGATCATAATAATTATTTATTGAAAACTGGGTACTTTGATGTACTTTGATGTGTAGATTACCGCCTCTTCCCCCCCCCCCTCCCTCCACCTCCCTCCGCCTCCCCCCCCCCCCCCTAACCTTCCCCCCAACCCCCTCACTCTGACTCTCTCCCTTCTCTTCCCAACTTCCCTCTTCCTACAACATCTCTCCAACTTCCCCCAACCCTCCCTCTCTCCCTTTCTCTCCATACAAGGTGTAAGGTGTACCTACCTACATTAATGTCAAAAAATAACTTTATCTCATAGTGAATATTAGAACTATGGCAATAAAATTATGAAAACGGATTCCATGCCCAAAACCTGCAAAACGTCATTAAAGCTAATTTTAAATACCATTCTTTTAAAAATTTACAATAATAGTGCATTTATATGTATGTGTGTATGTGTATATGTATCTATATGAGTACCTACGTCAGTTAGGCTTCTCCACCTAAGTCAGAAAGTAAGTCGTATGCCCAGATACAGGTTATATTTGGCCTAGTTGGGTATACGCTGAGCATGGTCATGTGAATGTGGGCCGTTGTTTCTTCGCACCATTACTTGTTATGACCATTTTTATGCGTTTTATAATTATGTTTGATACAAATAAATAAATAAATAAATAAATAAATAAATAAATAAATTTTAGTTCATATATAAGTTTTATTGCCAGTAAACATGTTTTGGAAAATATTATTACAAGGGTTCAGATTAATTCGCACATTATTGTACTTGAGTGATCAAGAAACAACCATGCATTAGTACGTAAAAGACATCATCAAGAAAATCTCGTTTTTTTGTTGTGACTATTTTTGTCACGTAGTATAAACCAAAACTAATATATACGATACATCTTTGAATAAACTCCCATTAAAAGCTGAAAATAAATCAAAAATTATAAGGGAAAAATCAACAATTCAAAGCACTTAAGCATCTTGCTTTTAAACCGATGGGATTAGATAACTTTGTTCTAAAATGGCTTTGTCTTAGACATCTTTGATACAAAAATGTAGTCAATATAATGTTCCCGCACTGCGTTTTAACTGACAGAATCGGTCTGTGCTATGTTTTGTTCCAAACAGAGAAATGACTTAGATATCTATGTTCAAAATGCCTATTTAAATTAGACAATTTATATGGTTTACAGTAGTTTTTATATCAAACATAGATACTATCTGGTAGAGGATCAAGCTATCGGATACCAGTTTTAACTTAATTTACCCGTCAGAGAGACCTAGCCATTGTTTTTTCTAGATGGCTTACTTGATATGAAGTGGTGCCAAACTTGTCTATCTCTCTCTATCTCTTTCAATGTCTGTCTATCGCACTATATTCAATATTTATCTATCTCACGATAAATACATTATATATTGAATATAGGTAGATACGTTTTGTATATATGTATGTGTGTATGTGTATATATATATTTTATTTGAATGAGTGTTTATTTATATATAAATGTATCTAGTTAGTATAATGCCTAGGTAATTATCCTTTTATCTTTTTATTATTAACTTTTTACTAACTAAGATTAGATATCTTTTTCTTCAAATTTTCTTAACTATGTTGCTAAAATTATCCTTATTTTAGCCGAAAATTTATAAAAATGTGTACTTGTACTATGTAACAAATATAAGAGTAGTATCACTCCAGAACAGACTGTAGTCTAGTGGAGCTGATAAAATCCATCAAATCTGTACTTTCTTTGCTTCGCAAACAATGATTAAGTATTTGCTCTTTTTTACACTGTATTATGTTTGTACAACAACATTGTACATTTTTAATTTGGATTTAAATAAATAAATAAAAAAATACGTGTGGCACTCGGGGACTGCCGCGGTAAAGCTATTGCATAGCATTTTTTAACAACTTATGCAATTATAAACATTTATCTATTTTATTTTTTCTGATATCAGATAACTGCGCTCTATCGGAAAACGTTGAAATGATTCCGAATCATTTGCGGCTGCGAAAGCAAATGATTCGGAATAATTTAAACGTCTTTCGATAGAGCGCCGCGCACGAATTTTATTCAATAAAGCAAAAAAAACGGCTATTATTCCTTGCCTATTCGAAAAAATTCGTAGATAAAAAGATGGATAATTAAATTATCTTTAAAATGGTGCAGGTTTCATAATAATACGCCAGATAGTATTTGCGTAGTAGTCGTTTTTGTGTTCGGTTAGACCTAATTTCACAAATTAATTACACTATGTAATATAAACAAAATCTAAAATATTCAAAGCTAAGAATATTAGGAAAATGTTCTTGTTTAATATATATTTTTTTCGAATCGTAAGCAGTACTCGTTTAGACGTAATTATCAGTTTAAAATCATTAATATTCGATAAGAAATTTCTTCATTCGGTCGCCGCGCTGGCCTACTAGGCCCGCGATAAAAGCTATGCAATAGCTTAAAAATTAAAAATAAATAAATTTAGGTACTATTGAATTTTGACCGGATATCTTGTACCTAGTGTTTGTTTCTGAGATTCTTGACTTATATTTTTAATGTCGTAATATCCTGTATGTATTTTTTATCTCATTAAGGTGATAAAGAAAAGTAAACATGCTAACCACAGATCTCATTAATTACAATTACAATCCTTACTAGTCTTGAACGGGACAAAATGGCCGGCAAAGTCCTCTTTCTCCCAGGGTCACGACTGCTCTCACAATTACTTCGGCATTCGTACAGCGCGAATTCTGGATTCTAACGCGGAATCAGCGCCACGCAAGGGCATCAAAAGAATTCCATTCAATTTGTATTTTTACTCGACTCCTTGGCTTTAAAAGGGCAGTTCATGAGCTATTGTTTAGCCAGTGTCGTTTCGTGCGGCACTACCGCCGGTTCTTGATCGTTTTTATTATTGCGAAATCGGAACTTTTTCTTCTTCTCTGGTGTTTGTATTATCTCTGGTACGATCTCTGCTGTTCGGCTATATTTTCAGTTTTATGACTTTTAGGCTGTTTCGAGCGTATTTTCGTTCTGACAGCCCGAGATGACGAAACGTCAAAAACATTCCTCCCTTCAAAAATATGCAGTACGAGTCTGAATAATATGTCTCCATCAGAAAGTTGTAAAGGACGATTTAAATCTTTAGATCTTTAGTCACAATTCCGATAGGTTTTTATGTACTTTTACGCAATATTATATAGCTGAGAGTTTCGCCGTATTTTCCAGTTGATTTCCAGGGCGGTAAACATTTTTACTTGTGATGAAATTTTAAGTGTGGTTCGGTTAGTACTGAGTGCTATGATTTATTTCCTGTCTGCCAACAGGAGGGTTATATTTTTACTGCTTAATATGTATGAATTTATTTGCATGCCAATTTGGCTTAATTGCCGGGTTTTCAAATAAGTGTATGAAATTATTATGATTGAATAAATTACATTTATTTTAATTGTTCAAAACCTATCTGTAAACTATATTAGATGTTATTATTTGGTACCAAAATATATTGTCTTTCAGAAGTTACAACCCGAGACACGGTCGCGGTTCCATGCCTATGTAGTACCATTTATGCAGTAAAAAGGAAATTATATGTAGTAAAAGGGAAAAGTCTTTTGTTTTAAACACTTGAGACGATAATTTTTTTTATTTGTATAAGAATTCTTAATTGTTGATTATATGACCAATATAAATGACCTAACGATTAAAATTATTTTTTTAATTTAAAAATCTACTTTTTGTGACCTAAATATAGAAGTTATGCATATGCTGTCGGTGACTTTTTTGTAGGCATTATCAATCTCTACAACTTTTCCCTAGAACATAATCATATATCTCTCATCGTTAAGGCAGCGTTCGTAAGAAACATTTTCATTCGACCTTTTTTCTCCGACTTACTGTGCAAATCCGACTAGCACGAAAAAGTCTTCATTTTTCGGATTAATATATAGCCTATGCCACTCACAACTAACGTAGCTTTCTATTGGTAAAATAATTTTCAAAATCGGTTCAGTAGATCCAGAGATTACTCCCTACAACCTCACAAACTTTACCTCTTTATAATATTATATGTAGTATATAGTATAGATATCCAGGTCTTTCAATCAACAAAAAAATATAGTGATAAAAAACTAAAGCATAGCCTATTGCAAAGTGGCAATGTCTTACGATTATACCTTCAGGGTTGTAGTTATTAAATGTTAAAATAGGGAAATGTTTGAATAAAGTACACGAAAGAGTAGGGTAAGTATGTGAAAATCCCGACATCGTCTAATGAGGAGCCACTCCATTTGCTTACAAATGTTTGATATGTGATTAAATTTCTTAGGGAATAAAATAATCGAATACACGCGTTCTGAATCCTTTCCACATTATTGAGTAGCACCTCATTCGCAGCTAATTAAGCCACATCAGCGTAGTAAATTATCGATAAGATAGAAGCTTGTATCGCTTAGCATTTAATACATGGTAGGTGATACTGAACTTCCAAGTAGAATGGAGGCTTGAAAATGCTTTACGATTAAGATAAGAAGTTTAGATCTCTTACATTACTGATGTACGGGACAATGACTTTGTCGAAATTTATTGGAGTAAGATTATTTTTGAAGCGGTTGGCACTGCTCTGTGCAGTGTCAATCGCCTCAGAATATGCCAAAGGGCAATGGAGAGAGCAATGCCGTCTCCGCGACAGAGTGCGCAATGAAGAGACACGAAAGCGCACAGGGGTGATAGACGTCATGAAAAGTATCGCCAGACTGAAAAGGGGCTGGGCAGGTCACCTCGCAAAACATATGACGCGAGATGGCCGAAGAGCCTTGTCCAGTGGAGACCAAGACCCACAAAGTGAGGCGTAGGGAGACCACAACCACGATGGCTGGACAACATCAGAAAAGCAGCAAGGACCAACAGGCTGAGGGCAGCAGCTGACAGACAGACATGAAGGAAGAAGGAAGAGACCTACGTCCTTGAACCAGAGAACCAAACCAAGCTAAGGAAGAAGAAGGATGAAAGGATTATTTTTAAATTTGACAATGAGGGAGCGACTTCCAGTGACGATTGCCTATGGTTCAGACTGATTAAGAAGCAAGCCATGGTTACAACGCCATACCGCAATTAAATCAGAGTTTAATGCGCTTATACTACTGAAAACACCATCGGGAGCGAAACTAGCGTAGACTTGAACTTCGTCGGCGTATAGATGGTATATAAAAAGTGTGTTCTTAGGTCAGCTGTTCGGCGATACTGTATCATTCCGCCGCATCCCTGACTGGAACGAGATCGGTCCGATTGTTGACAAGACAATAGTCGCTGAGCAATTAATCAGGCGGCGCGCCATGAAATCCGCGGAGCTCGCTCTGACATTTATCATGTTGCCAACGGGCCCAAGATGCAGTTTCACGTGGGGCCCGCAGGGCGGTCACACAGATTAATCGATTCATGTTGTGTATTCAGAATAGATGCGACACGAAAAGAATCCTTCCAATCGACACGATTCTCGGATTTCGTTAAATACTCGAGGGTTGGCTGGTTGTGTATTTCTGGATAGAATCCGTGATAGACGTTGATGGCAATGTGTCCAGCAGTATATATGCGTCTTCTCGTTAAACAGAATGCTGGGACGAAAAGAGAGTGAGGAGAGGTGGCGAGAGGGGATTGTGTGTCGAAGGCAGGTATTTATTTTAATTTTAATTTATTTACAAAAGAAAAATATTTAGGAATTATTTTTACAGAATGATTTGACGTCACCTAACTAAGCAATGCCTGACCAAGGAAAACGCCAATTTTATATCATATTATTTCAAATTTTAAAGTTTAGTTTTATGAAAAGATGTTAAGAAATTGTTATACCTAATAAAATAATAATAGTAATAATAACATAAAATGAACAAAATAATCATTAAAAATCAGAAAAATCATTAAATAATAAAAGTAGTAGAAACTAGTTATGAGATAAATTTAACTACAAAATATTAAGTTAAAATAATATAGGTACACTTTATAACCCTTGAGTACTTTGGAGTTGTCAGCTAATACGGACAAACTCGAAACCCCAGTAAGATATAACGATATATAATAATTCTTTTGAGTTTGGAGTGAACGCAGAAACTTAGGGACAACACAGTACAACGTTTAACTAGCCCAATAGTGGAACGTTATCTACTACAACGGGCGAACTCGTCAACCCAGGAAGGTATACATAACAATATATACTCGTTTCAATTTGGCCTGAGCGTCGACAATTAGGGACAAAAACAATCCTCCGCCAACTAGCTCCGCCAACTCGCACGTAAGAAGCTAACGACTTACCTCGAGACGTCAGGATTGTGAAACCAGCGGGCTTACCTAGCGCAATTACTATTATGAGCGGATTTTTTCGTCCTCCCGACTAGTTACGGGTTTGAGGTCTCTTACGCAGTCCTCTGCCTAATGTAAGCAGTCATTCATTTCGAATTTATCGCAGACCGTGGCATCCTTTGTCTGACTCATCACGTGGGATAGGGCCGGCGGCCGGTCGTTTCAAGAGCGGGTCATTTCAAGAGTGCCATGACCTAAGGTCGATGACCACCCCCGTTCCATATGAAAAAGTATGTCCTTTACAGTCTCCCCCGGTTAGCAGCCGTTGCGCACAGTCGATTGGCTGACATTGCACGTTGCGTAAACCGCCCAGGTGCGCTGGAAAAACATCGCTGAAGAAAAATTACACACCTGCATACTCAATTGCAGGGGGACCAAGTTTCCTTAACAATAATAATATAGGTAAGTAGCCGGTGGCATAGTGGCTAGGTCGCCTGATGTTAGACTGTAAGGTGCCGGGTTCGATTTCCGGCTGGCTCACCATTTTCCGTTGGGATCAAATTAATGGAATTGCATTTTCAATTCTGTCGATCGAATGCAATAACAAGACACACAGTTACATACATGTTACACACAATCATACATATAAACACGTCATAGTAGGTTAGTTGTAAGAGATTGTCATATGACAATAAACCCGCCCATTGTGAAATTTCACAATAAAGAGTAGAAACAAACAAACAAATGAACATCTTAGATTATTTAAATTGTTTTCTTCCGATTATGAAATATTTGAAAAATATTTAAAAAGTATTATTTTAGGGTAAAAATTACTAGTCTAATGACAAGGTTAAATTACATTAGTTAAATTATAAGACATTATATTGAATAATAAATAATCAGAGAAAAAATATTTCCATATTTATTTATTAAAATTAATAATATGGATACAAGAAAGTATTGCAATTTAATAGTATGAAAATATTGAAAAAATGCCAAATATATTTGGGTAGCCTGCGACAAAAAAGTGCAAGAATTTTGGAAAAGCTGATACTTTCAGATCAGACGGTATTTTGGTCATAGAATGCCGGGGTACAGTCTACAGGCCAGACTCCGGGACACCTGGCGCTGGCGTACTAGGAAAGGTGTAATTTAATTTGTAACCCCAAAAGTAGTCGTTTTGGAAAAGCTGAAAATTCATCAATAGACAGTGGATGCAATAATTAACTAGAAACATATGTAGATGCTGACGCTACGCATTCGATTATAGAGTAGTATGACCAGTACTACCAGTACTTTCCTAGTACGCCAGCGTCAGGTGTCCCGGAATCTGGCCTGCTTACTCTACCCCGGCATTGTATGGACAAAATACTGTAGATCTGATAGTATCAGCTTTTCCAAAACTTTTTTGTCGCTGGCTCTTGTACCATTAGTATTGAAATTGCATGGCGGTCCTAATGCGATGACCACTAACTGTAGTTCCCTCTTCGGAGAGGCTATCGAATGGAAGCTGAACCATGGATTGGGACGACTAACAAGATAATTTATTTATTTTAATTTTTTAAGGATAACTTACAGCCAATAATTTTGTAGTGAACAATAATAGGAAGCTTATAGCCATTTGCAAGTTACCACTGATAATGACAATAATAATAACGTGAATTTAGAACTGATATTAAGAATAAAGAAGATATTAAACAAGATGATACTAAATTGTACAATAGAAAACATGTTGACAACTGTAATAAAAGAAGAAAATGCTAAGCCTGGTCATCACAAAATCGCCCTACAACCTGCTTCCTTATAGTATCTATATTCGTGAAAACGGGGTCAATATCAATGTCAGCATTCAGGGTGTTGAAAGTTTCGCATACCCTTATAAAATAAGAATTCCGCCTGTATTTGGTTTTAAAGCCAGGTACAAGAAGGAGTGACCTATTTCTAAGTGCCCGGCTAGGAGTGCGGAGAGATATTTTAGATAGTAGTTCAGGACAATCAATCGAGCCATTAAAAATTCGTAGTAATAGTGAGACGTCAGCTATGTTTCTTCGCAAAGCCAATGGCAAGCAAATGATGGCGGACACAACGAGAATAGTAGTCTGGATCACGTATACGACATTTATATTTTATGTAGTGCAGAAATTTTCTTTAGATGGCCTCTATTCTCGATGCGTACACCTCGTAACAAGGGTTCCATAACTGGGATGCATATTCAAGATGATAAACTTGATATATACTCGTTTCTATCAGGCCTAAGCTGCATGGAACCATTGGACATTGGCCACTTTCAAAGTTGTGTCACATCTGTAGAGGACACTTTTTCCCAAATCTGTGGCGGTGAGGAGAGCCGAGTCAGTCGAGGGCGCCGACAGCCCGGACGTCTCGCGGAGCGCGAGTCGTGACGAAGTCGTCAAATTAATGAGTCTCATCTCGCCCGCCGTCGATAATTGGAGGCAATTTCATGGATGATTAGTGCGCGTGCACCGGCCGTCATTGTTCCCCGGACCACTGATTGACACCGGTCCTGCTCTAGGACGGACCCAGTACACTAGCCGGGTACCCCATTAACAAAACAATTAGCACCTGGAGTTCGGACAGTTCAGTCAGCGATTATGACTTGCAGATCCATTGAAGAACATTTTACTAAAGATCGAACACTACAGCAAATAGCTTGCAAACACTCCAAAGAAGTTTAAAGATGGCATGACTTTGCAGTGACCTATTTGTAATTTACGCGATCTATAAAACCAGATTTCTAGCTGCCAAAGAAATGCAATGTGCATATATTTCCCTAGTAATTTTCATTTAGGGAGCTAATGGGCCCTTGCTGAGTTGGCCACGAAGACCTATTCTGTTCAGGGTTGGTCACACTCACGGGTGGCCAACACCCATCCGGCGGCCTCCACGCATGAAGTGCGATTCCGAACAGGACTCTGGCCTTACGGCTAGTTTTCCTAAGAATCAACCTTCTGGCGCTAATGGACGGTCTACGCACCGTGCGGCGTAAGCCAATCGATTGTGCACTCTGACTAACAGTCGGGGGAGTCTGGAAGCAGTACTGTTTCCTATAGAGCGGGGGTAGTTGCGGACCTTACGGCGACTGCTATTGAAACGACCATCATCTACCCGATCCTGGGTGAACAGCCGGGAAAAGGATGCCGTGGTCCACGATAGATTCGGTATACACCGTTTCACCGCTTCGTAAGGGAGAGGACCGCGCAAGCGACCTCGAACTCGTAACCAATCGAGAGACCGGAGTAATCTGGTCGCAATTGGAAGTAAGGGCGTGAGTGTAAGCCCGCTGGGTAACATACCTGGTTATCTCGCGGATAAGGCATTGGCCTCTTACGGGCATGCGGCGGAGCTTAACGGTGGACTGTCTTGTCCATGTCTTCTGCGCTCACTTCACGGGAGATAGAACGACTAATCGTTAAAACTTCCTGAGGTGTCGGGTTCGCCCGTTGTAATTGACAACTCTATTTTCCCTTGTTATTATTACGAGATTAGTATAAGGCCTATTAAAGTGGGGGTGTCATCGCCTTTTTATAAAATAATGTAATATTTCCGTGGTATTAAAATGGTATTTTTCCAAAAATTATACTTTATTTCTAAATATTTTCTTAAATACGGCGGATTTACATTTTTTTGCGTCGCTTGTATACGAGATATTTCAACCAAAATTCACAGCGTGATTTCGGTCCAACAAAGCATCTGTGTACATAATTTTAATTCTCCCTGCGATGTGGTAAAACCCTGCTAGAGCCATTGCAAGTTGCACAGATATTTATTTTTAAAAATATTCTACGTAGACCATATCGCCATCCCACTAATGAACTTTATAAGGAAGATAAAGTCCTTGATTGTAGGGAACTTTTTCTAAAAACTTCCCTCGGCTATTTTTGGACAATAACTCAAATTTAGGAATAATTCAGAATCGAAGACCAACGAGACACATTTTAGAAAATAGCTCAATAATACCCAGAATGAAAACATCATTTGGACAAATAAATACAAATACTCTTTAATTGCGCCGAGATTTTACAATCTGATCAATATGGGAAATAAAAATGAACTTGACATATAGAGAATTCAAAAATAAATTAAAGAAATGGTTATCGAATCATGACAGACTAACCATATATCAAATGTTAGAAATAATAGTTTAATAAAACTTAGGTGCACAAATTATTAACATATTTTTAAACATGTATGTTGAGTATATTTTAACATTGAACTAACTACCAAAAATTATTTGACTTTGTTGTTATATATTATTTTGACAATGAATCGTACTTTTTTGACTAGGTATTTTTATATTAAATCCTATATTACTTAACATATCTATATAATAAAAATGAGTCGGGTTTTATGTATGTTACCTAATAACTCACGAGCGCCTGGCCCGATTTGAACGATTCTTTTTTTGTTTTGTTCGTAATCATTTCGGTGTTGCTATATCTATATAATAAAAATGAGTCGGGTTTTATGTATGTTACCTAATAACTCACGAGCGCCTGGCCCGATTTGAACGATTCTTTTTTGTTTCGTTCGTAATCATTTCGGTGTTGCTATAGGATATAAAAAAATTGGAAAATCTCTCGGAAAAGTGAGAAAAATTAGAAAAACCAAAAATTATTTTAAGTACCGAGTTTTTAAGTACCGAGTTCGGCCAATAGATGGCGCGGTTTGACAAGAATAAAAATACGAAAATTTGAAAATTGAAAGTTTGCCCGTTGTAGTAGACAAACTACAAATACATACACACAACTGGAGTTGTCGAACCCTTCACCTCAGGACTTTTTTAAGATATTAGATGGTTTTGTCTCCCGTGAGATGAGCGCAGAAGGCTTAGGACGAAAACAGTCCACCGTCTAGTTACGCCACACGTCCTAAGAAGCCAACGGATTACCGCGAGATAACCAGCTTACACTTGCGCCCTTACTTCTAGTTGCAACCAGATTATACCGGTCTCCCGACTAGTTACAGGTTCGATGTCGCTTGCGCGGTCCTCTCTTATACGTAGCGGTGTTACGGTGTCCACCGAATCTATCGCAGACCACGGCATCCTATGACCGGCTCTTAACCCGGTATCGGATAGCCGATTGGTCGTTACAAGAGCAGTTGCCGTAAGGTTAACAACTACCCTCGCTCTATAGGAGACATTTCTGTTTCTAGACTCCCCCGGCTGTCGGTCAGAATGCACAATCGATTGGCTAAAGCCGCACGGTTTCCCACTGGCAAACCGTCCAGGAGCGTCAGAAAGTTGACTCTTAGGAGAAACTGGCCCGCAGGCCAGAGTCCCCTACCCTGGCTCGCACTTCTGGATGGGTGACCCGAGAGTTTGAACGACCCTGATCACATGGATCTTAGTGGCCAAACACAACAGGGCCCATTAACTCCCTTACATACACATACACACATTGACATATAAATATACATACGATAGTTACAAACGCATACATTTAATAAACGATGGTGATATTCGACTATTCGGTAGAATGTGTGAACGCCTTGTAAGAAGAAGAGAAGATGTTGCGCGAGGAAGCGTCTCGTGCGGATCTAGTTGACCTGGGCGGAAGACGAACAATGGCAGAATGGGTTTGAGTGAAATGCGACGCGACTGCGACTGCGCGGCTGTCGAATCGTAATTTATCGACACGTAATGGCGGATAATTTGGGCGCGTTATTCAATTTGCACGCGCCAAGATTGCGCGGACGCGTCGCACCTTTGCTGATGCTGTATCAGGGACCAAGAGCTCGCAATCAGTTTTCTTTACGATAAAAATTGATTATGTGGTAGTAGATTGATCAACTCCACAGTTGAGCGGTGTCGACTTCAACGGGCGAACCCGTCACCCCAGGCTGGTATAACGATATGTGATCTTTCTTTCAGGCGTGGGATGAGCGTAGAAAACTTTGTTACGGTACAAACCTAACGTCCAGCAAAGCCACGAGCTCTACAGAGGTAAGCAGTAAGGTACCCAGCGAGCAGCCACGCCCCTTGTCTACCAGTTTGGAAGGATATCTCCGTCTAGAATTAACCATCAGTATACCTCCAACCTCCCGACTGGTCACTGGTCTGAAGTCGCTTGTGCAACCTCTACCTGCCCTGCTCTAAATTCAGGATCAGGTAGCCTATTGGTCATTTCAATAATGATTGACGACAGGTTAACATACAACCCCGTTGCTTAGAAGACAGTATAATTCCATAGTCTCCAGACTCTTTCAGCTACTTACATACATGTGCAAGTAATTGCCGATGCAAGAATTTTAAACACACTTGATGCTGACACGCGTCCATAGTATGGACAACAGAGTAGGTATCTGCTTTCACCAAATTTTACAGGTTACGATATGAAGAAGTAAAACTCTGCAGAGGTTAAACTGTTCCTAATTTTTGTACTCGTTTGGTCGCATCATTATATATATTTTTGGATTTCTCTATAGGCAATATACAGGTTGAGTTTTAATTTAACGGCATCTTTGAAGTGGGTTAATCAGTACGAGCAAATGAGCAAGTTTTGATAAAAACTTGTGGGAAAAACAAAAAAAAATGTCTTTCGTTTTTATTTTATTTAATACTAGCTGACCCGGCGAACTTCGTAACGCCTAACAGTCAATGAATGTCGTGTTACAGAATAGCTGAACTTTATATTTAATAAAAAAAAGTTTCAGCTAGCTATATAATAAATATTAACTAAGTGGATATATTCGAATTTCAAATCGAATTTTCGAAATGTCATTCCGCATTTAAGAGACGATTGATTGTGACTTTTTTCATTTTTTTTGCTTAAATTTGTCTTTAATAAAGACATTTTATTTTGGTTTGCAAAAGGATACGCTTTGTTTTTGAGATGTGGATGAAGGGCGATCGTTCGCTAGCGATAAAGGGATCCCATTAAACCTACAGTGTACCGTCGAAAGTGGTACTCATCCATAAATACATCTCGTTTAAACAATAAGCATTTCCCAGTCCAGTCCGGGAAAACCTTCCAGCTATGTAAGTGGCTTTTATTATTTTTATTTTTTCATCAAAGTATCATCCTTTAAACGAATTCTTTAAAAAAAGATTTTACAAAAAACCAATCAAATATTAACAATATTATACAATTTTATCTTATGTTTTGAACTCTTGTAAATATCATATAGCCTTAAGTATAAACTTCTCGACCAGAAATTACGATTTGTATCTTATTTCATGGGAACGAGCAAATGAAGTATTTTATTTTTATTTTCATTTAATAGCTGGCTGATAGCGAGCCCAGCAATCGTATATCGTCCTTTTAAAGAGTGGATATATTCGAATTTCAAATCGAATTTTCGAAATGTCATTCCGCATTTAAGAGACGATTGATTGTGATTTTTTTCATTGTTTTTGCTTAAATTTGTCTTTAATAAAGACATTTTATTTTGGTTTGCAAAAGGATACGCTTTGTTTTTGAGATGTGGATGACGGGCGATCGTTCGCTAGCGATAAAGGGATCCCATTAAACCTACAGTGTACCGTCGAAAGTGGTACTCATCCATAAATACATCTCGTTTAAACAATAAGCATTTCCCAGTCCAGTCCGGGAAAACCTTCCAGCTATGTAAGTGGCTTTTATTATTTTTATTTTTTCATCAAAGTGTCATCCTTTAAACGAATTCTTTAAAAAAAGATTTTACAAAAAACCAATATATATATATATATATATATATATATATATATATATATATATATATATATATATATATATATATATATATATATATATATATATATATATATATATATATATATATATATATATATATATATATATATATATATATATATATATATATATATATATATATATATATATATATATATATATATATATATATATATATATATATATATATATATATATATATATATATATATATATATATATATATATATATATATATATATATATATATATATATATATATATATATATATATATATATATATATATATATATATATATATATATATATATATATATATATATATATATATATATATATATATATATATATATATATATATATATATATATATATTTATATATATATATATACATATATATATATATATATATATATATATATATATATATATATATATATATATATATATATATATATATATATATATATATATATATATATATATATATATATATATATATATATATATATATATATATATATATATATATATATATATATAGATTTTATAGCATTGAGAATGATGCGTCATCTCGCGGTGGATACAATATAGCGAATATTATTTATTAGCAATATTTTACCTACCGCTAGACATCGCAGCGCGATCAACGTTTGTCAAACTTGTATTTATAAGCTAAAAATATATACATAGGTATATTTTTAATTTTTCAATTTTAAAATAAAAAAAATTACCAACAGTTGCCTACCTGCTTGTACTGATGTACCCTATTCTAGGATGCCCGTTAATTAAAATTCACTCTGTATATGAGGAAATATAAAAATTCATTTGCTTTGTTTTTTATAGAAAATGAAATGGAAAATTAAGGTACAGATTTTTTTCAATTACCTATATCTTCGACCTTTTAGTTATCAGATCACGTAAGAGTTGAGTTTCCAGTGCATCAAATCTCAGTGTTCCTTATCACATTTGAAAACTAGTTGCCGTCGCATATTCTACAGCAACGTTATGGTATTCCAAACGGACGACATCAATAACGAACGCGACGCGAACACGCTTCAATCTCTCGGCAATTTCGTATTATTTATTAGCACATAATACAGGGTGACAAGACGCGGCCCTGCTTAAGAAACAGCCAGAGGAATCCACCTTCTCTTGAGGGTAATGCCATATCGAAAATACTTCGACGTAAACTATTATAGCAGATTTTAATCCTAAGAGTTATTAATCACTAGTATTAAATTAATGTTTTATTTTATTTTATAAGTCATAAACAACGGACATATTTCTAACCGTACTCAAAAAAAACAAGATAATTATGTGTTAGGTCTAAGTTTCATTTCAAATACTTAGTTTAAACTTACCCATATTGAAATAGGAGAAGAAAAGGGAACAGAGGAGAGTTGAATTTTATATTATTTCATGTATACTTTTACTTTATTTCAACAATACCGTGTACGTTAGGCAGTCTTCCCTAATGTTTTCTTGTCTGAAGAATACAAATCGATGTTATCAAATATCCGGTAAACGTATCATGATGGAATTGCCAAACATACAACTTGACTCAAAATAGGGAACTCAACTTGGGTTGTCAACTACAACGGGCGAACCCGTCACCTCAGGAAGTTTTAACTATAGTGATCGTTTTTTTCTGTGAGGTCTCATATATTTTAGTTTAAAATGTATAACGTACCTTTAATTTGATTAATAAACATTTTACTGACAATTTGAATATAATTTTACTACGTATCTTTTCGAATTACTAACTACTTCAAATATTACGCTTCTATTTTGATTATTTATATTTATAGTTTGACAATCTAGTAGTTAATTCTTGTTTCCCTATGTATAATTCAGTAAAAAGTAGTAACGTTTTACATGTCCAAAAGCGGTTTTTAGCCGTCATTGGACACGATGAAAATGTAATGTAATGTAATGTGAGCGTAAATGACTGAGAGGCAATAGAAATCTGCCGTCTAGTTAATCAAACATGCCCGACAGAGGCCAACGCCTTACGGCAAGGCACGAGTTAAGGTAACCAGCGGGTAGCCTCGCCTTTGTCTACCAGTTTTGGAAGGATATCTCCGCCTGGAATTAACCATCAGGATACCTACACTCTTCTGACTGGTTACGGGTACGAAGTCGCTTACGGCCTCTACCTGTTGTATTTCAGCGGTAATTTAATAAGAAATTATCGCGGACCTGAGCGTTCTTTGCCCGTCATACCACTAGGGATCGGGTGACCGATAGGTCGTCTCAAGAATGGCAACCCAACAGGTCAACATCCACCCCAGCTGCTTAGTAGACAGCATATTGTCATTGTCTCCAGACTCCTTCAGCAATTAGTCAGAGTGCACAACCGATTGGCGTCGCCGAACGGTGCGCAAACCGTTCAAAAGCTTATGGAGATACGTTGTTTCGTTAATGGTCCTGCGTGTTTTTATATGTATATATTATTATTTATTTATTTATTTAGGTACATAAGATTAGGTATACAGTTCATTCATAGGTCATGTAATCTTATAATAATTATATACATTATTTTATAATTAATATAGGGAGGTTTAACACATCTTACATGACCTTTACTGCCAATAGCACATCTAACTAGGCGATAATTTGACCCGTCTCTAGATGTGCATATTTTTATGCAATTTTAAGAAATAAAGTGTTTTTTTTTAAATAAATTATTTGGACCCACCACCTGTATATACACATAAATATACCAATTTTATAAAAAATATAGCTATGTAATAAATATATACATTTATAGTTGTAATTTAATAAAATTTAATTAAGAAAAATAGATAAGTGATACTAAATAAATTGTCGTGCGTTGCAAAGAAGTTGATCAGATTTTACATATCCCTTGTTAAGTAGCCATCTATTAAGGTTTGCTTTAAATATTTTTATGTTAGGATAATTTTTCATGTCTTCACTAAGGGAATTATATAATTTTGGGGCTATGTAGAATATATGTCTCTGGGCAAATGTTGTCCTGACTGACGGAATTATATAATTGATACTCGCGGACATTCTTGTGTTCAGATTGTTTTGAGTTCGGGCGTGGTCATCTCTAGATTTGTAGAATGCAAGAAGCGCTTGCTTAATGAATAACTGTTTAGCTGATACCACATGGGATTGGGAAAATAACAAGGCAGATGGATGACGCCGGTTTTTCCTGTGAATTACTCTCAATAATAATTTATTATATTACTATTAATTACTCTCAATAATAATAATAATAATATATTAGGTTGAAGTGCGAAAGTCACTCTTTTGATCTGAAACTTTGCTAACATTCTTTTTCTAAGCTTATAATATTTAATATTTTAAAATGTTGTATACAAAATTCTGAAGTTTGAAAACGAAGCTGAACATTGCGATTTTGATAGTCGATTAAAAATGAGTTAAATTTTATTTTTTTATTTATTTTTATTAATTTATTTTAAAAAACATGATTTACAGACGAATAGCTATGATATTCGGTATACAGTACAATAAAACGTGCAGGAAAAATCAGTTGAACCCATAGCCGTTGGCTCATCGCATACCTAACTGAGCAAGAACGCCCGTATCTAGGGATGCTGATATTTAACTTAGCATATTGCGAGCTGATAGGTATTATGTTCGGTTATATAATTATTATTGGAATAAAGTTCAAAACATTCATTCTTGCATAATACAAATACACAAACACAAAGAGTTATACCAACATACAAAAAAAATAGTAGTAAGAAATTATTATTAAACCCAACACCAATATATAGTAATACATAAATACAATAAATACATATTTAAAACAAATATACATACTAATATACATAAAATGTACACAAATTAATTAAATTGAAATACCTCTAGTCTTAAACTTCACATATACATACAAAATTTATGTATTTGCTTTTTATTTATTAATTTTACCTAATCAAAAATTCTGCTAAATTCCGTTTTGTCATAGAGTGATCCTTTAACAATCAAGCACTTTTTTATTGAAATAGAATAGGAGAAAACATAAGATTTTCAAAACGCAAATAAACGATCGCGCTTATTATAGCCAATACCTAGAACAGCGACACGATGTATATCGCTTCATCAAACGAAATTCGATAAATTATATGAAACCGTGTATTTTTAACCGACTTCATAAAAAGGACTCCTCCTTTTAGGTTTTCAATTCGGTTGCATCTTTTTTTATGTTTGTTACCTTATAACTCAATTTTTTATTTGAAGGGATATACTTACAGATTGGTCCCATTTTTATCAAAATACTGTTCTGATGATGGGATCCATGAGAGATTGAGGGAACTCTTCAAATATTATCATATGAAGTTATTATCATAGAAGAAATGTACATGTTGTTTTAATTCCGATGACAATGCATTTTTTTATGGTAAGCATGACCTGATTCTACACCCTGGGTCGGCTCCCGACGAGGGGGCTCCTCAACGATCAATGGCACAGACACGACATTTTGTATACTCATTCAGTTATGATAGCCCGTTCTAAGTTTCACCATGACATGGCTGATGCACCTAGGGTTGGCTCCAGACGAGGGGTCTCCTCAACGGTCAACAGCAAAGACACGAAATGCTGTATATGCATCCAATTACTACAGCCCGTTTTGTTTCACCATGACATGGCTGCTGCACTTATAAACAAATTTGGAGTCGGTTTTTTTTTGTTAAGTTCCCTTCCGAGTTGACGCGACTAAAAATTTTGATATTTTTGCAATGCCACGCTCCCGCGTGCTTTCGATATATACATAAAGATGTATAGGTATACCGCGGCGACAAGGGAATACGTCCCACCGTTGGCAGTGGCCAATTACGAATGACGAATTCGGCTTCGCGCGTCGTCTTATATAGTCAATTTGGCTTTTCAATTATAATATACATAATAAAATGAATAGTTTTTTGTAAAGTAAAAATTAGATTACAATAATAAAATAACTTAAGATCACTGTGTTATTTTTTAAATCCCTCAAAAGTATCTTTAATAAATAGAAAAAAATAATGTTTGGCAATAACATTTCTGGAAATTACGTAATGTCAAACATTTTTTTCTTATATCTTTTGTATGGAAGTTTCAAAAACTGTCTTGATACTATGCAAATAGACCATACACTGGTGTAAACAGTAATTTTTGATATTGAGAATCATCTCTAGGATTTTCAAAAACTGAAGACAAATCTCGCTCGTTTTTATTTTTTTGGAAAACAGTAACAGAATAAAGATAATTTACAATTAATATGGAAATAATTAACCAATTTCGTTTGGGCGAAATGATAGCTTAAGGACCGGGTTTTTAAAATCCGGCATAATTGTATTAAAATTCTTTTTCGTGTTCTCACAACCAGGCCACAAAATTATGCTTCATTGGCTTTTGGCCGCCACGGCCGCCACGGACTCTTAAAATTTTGTCTATTTGTGTAAATTCCTCGCGGATGATGACAAAAACCCACTCGGCAAACTCGTGTATGAGTAGGCACTAAGTGCGCATAATCAAATCTCTAACATAACTCATAGCGCAGTAACGGCGATGCAAAAATCTCCGTATAGACATTCAACGTCTCTATTACAGGCAATTTACAGATAACCGCGAAATGAACCTTGCAGTGGAATGCATTATGATATCAGCATTGTTTATATACTAAGCTAGGATATAATTCTGTTGGCGAGATTATAATAATATGGCGTGTTGGCTAACGAATAATAGCAATTGTGCTGGTGCATTCATAATATAGTATAGTAGATATATAATATAATCATTTTGTGTGCGATAATTATTATTTACATCATTTACTAGAAAGCCCTTCTTTTCCCAATGCCGAATTTTATTTAATCTTGTAGCATTGATTTTTATACCAACCTTGAGTTTTATATTAGTGACATTTTTGTAGTAAGTGAATCAATACGAGCAACTAAACAAGTTTTGCAAAAAAAAAATGGAAAAACCCAAACAAAACTTTTTTTGTATTTTTTTTTCTATTTATTTAAATTGAAAATAAAAAATTACAACGTTGACATAAATAACACATTGTAAAACAGAGCAAATACTTAGTCATTGTTTGCAAAGCAAAGAAAGTACAGATTTGATGGATTTTATCAGCTCCACTAGACTGCAGTCTGTTCTGGAGTGATACCACACTTATATTTGTTACATAGTACAATTTTTTATAAATTTTCGGTTAAAATATTTTTTAAAAAATGCAACATAATTAAGAAAACTTGAAGAAAAAGACGTCTAATATTAGTTAGTAAAGCGGTAATAATAAGAGGATAAAAGGGTAATTACCTACATAGGCATTATAATATATAGATAGATTTATATATAAATACACACTTATACATATAAAAATATATATACACATACACACACATACATATATATAATCTGAACATCATATATATAATCAATCATATAAATGAATCATATATATATATATATATATATATATATATATATATATATATATATATATATATATATATATATATATATATATATATATATATATATATATATATATATATATATATATATATATATATATATATATATATATATATATAATTTGAACAACCTGATTTAAATAAACGTTTGACATCTAGTTGTAGGTAAAATATCGCGAATATTGTTAATTCGCGAGATTGTACCTTCCGCTAGATGGCGCAGCACGCTTAACACTTCTTATACTTTTTTTTGATAATAGACATGTTCCAAATCCCAAAAAAAAAATCTTTTTTTTTTAAATAAAAGTTGCTTACCTGCTCGTCTTGATTCACCAACTACAAGGATGTCACGAATAAAAAACTCCCCTATATAGGATATTAGATTGCTCAACGCTACTGTACGCCTTAGCAGCTAGGATTTTACTAGGAAACGCAACGTCTAGATGGCACTCATAGTTCCAAATTTTTATTAATCTTGTTCTATATTCAATAAGGCGGCTTTCGTGGTATGGCAATAGGCGACACAATAGTGAATGGGGCAGTGAAGCCGGTACCATTCATTATATAGCGTATTAGATTGCTTAACGCAGTACTCCGATTTGGCAGCCAGAATTTTACTAAGAAACGCATCGTGTAGATGGCAATCTTGGTTCAAATTATTCATTGATCTTCTATTATCTTCGATATGGCGATGTTCTTGTTATGGAATTATGGCGGCGCACTATAGACGGCGCTCTAAATACGCCTACAAAGTATCCTATCTCGAAATAAAATAATAATATAATAGCAATCCAATGTTTAAATCATAGCTCTTATTATTTTAATATCATTTACAAAATAATGTCAATTTTTATATTAATACGAGTTTGAATACGTAATAATTATGCACTTTAATATTCAGTTAGACGAATAGGTCGCATGCTATCCCTCCGGATTATTTCTATGATGTAATCAGCCTGTTAAGAAATGTGATAGAAGAGCACTAATAATTGAATAATTTTATTGTTATCGTTGGTTAAATTATTAGGTTTTTATAATCAATTAGTTCATTATGTAAAACCATTCATTATCAATGTTATTACGGATGGCCAAAAATTGTTTATTAGTTTCGCCGGCTATCAGCGCCAAGTGCATGTCGCGGCGTAGAGAGGCTGCCAAAACGTACTATAACGTTGAGCAATCTAATATCTTATATAATCAAATGCTTGTAGTTTTCACGTCATACTTATTATCATGAAAGGGCGTGGGTGCAACAGCGTTGATTCTACTTTTTCGGTCGGCTGGTTGAGTGTGCATGTCGCATTCCAGGTTGTTTAGAGCATCTGCAGACGCCAAAATTAAGGCTATGGTAATTTGTCGTAATCTTGGTGACGCAGCACCACGTTAGCGCTACGTGTAAGGTAGTATGGGAAGTTTTTAGGATAGCGCTGCAATACTGCAATACTCATGGTTTAACGCTCCTCTGAATTGATAGACACTCTCAAACTAACTGGGACGCGATATGCGCAATTTGCGCAATTCAGTATTTTCAGTAGTATCCAAATTATTCATTATGCATATACAATAAAAGCATGAATAATCAATTAAAGCTAGTTATCACATATTAGAATTTGTCAGTTGCTAGTAATATATTGGTATAGATATAAAACTAATCAAGCAGAAATATTCATTTGAGAGTAGCGTTGACTAAAGTCGGCTTTACACAGTAGATAATTTAAAAAACAGTACTGATTACATGTACATGGGTATACATATAAAATAAAAAATTACAATAAAAATATTAATAGTTATCTTAGACACTCTATACAAAAATAATCTCCACAATAGAAAGTATCAAAACAAAATTGGAAAAAACAACGTATGTAGATGGTCAGGTATGTCACGTTAAACATTGTAATCTACATGTATATTAAATAAATAATAAATAAATAAACAATAAAACGGAAATTTAAAACGGACTATTTAGAAAAAAATGGCCTTTTGTCGAAAGGGCAATTTGGCTTCAGATCGAACATTGGGACGCAAGATGCTATTTTGCAAGTCACCGAATTTATATCTAAAAATGTGGATAGAGATCGAAGGTGTCTTGCTGTATTCCTTGATCTGGCCAAAGCATTCGATACTGTGCCACACGACAAATTACTAGACAAACTGAAACAAAGAGGTCTTACTGATTCTGCTCTGCAGTGGTTTACAACTTATGTAACTGGACGCACACAAAGAGTAAAAATGGATAATGTGACAAGTGATTGGATGCACATCCCCTATGGAGTTCCGCAAGGAAGTACACTAGGACCAACGTTATTTCTTATATATATTGACGACCTATGCCGACAAGACATATCAGGAAAATTAATATCATTTGCTGATGACACTGTACTAATGTTTGAATCTGATACATGGGATTCGGTTTTTGACAAGGCAACAGCGGGTCTGCAACAAACGTACGACTGGCTGACTCATCATCTACTTACGCTGAATATCAAGAAGACTAAATACATGACATTTAGCATAGATGGGCGAAAGCAACCTGGACTTGATAAACAACTGACGGTACACAGCTGTGACAGAATGAACTGCTTGTGCCAGCCTCTAGAGCGAACAACCACTATAAAGTACCTTGGAATTTTTATTGATAACTTTCTACGTTGGCACAAGGAAATAGACTTGACAACACAGCGACTACGAAAACTAATATACGTCTTTAAAAACATCAGGAATATTCTTAGTCCGTCTATGCTGAAGATGACATACTACGCACTTGCACAGACTGTAATCACTTACGGACAGATTGGTTGGGGTAGCGCTGCGATAACTATTCTTGATCCCCTAATAAAGGCCCAAAAAGCCCTAATTAGAGTAATCAACAAGAAACCTTACCGCTACCCTTCCGATTTACTATTTAATGAATTTCAAGTACTTGACATCAGACAATTATATATACGAACAATAGTACTCTACTACTACAGACATGACCTGGTGCCTCAGAATACCTCTATGCACAAGTACGATACCAGAAACCGTAATAACCAACCCCAACAAACTAAAAACTCAGCATACGGACAGCGACATTATGCATTTCACTCGCCGAGGATTTACAATATGTTCATATCTGAGGTGGGGGGGAATGCATTGACGTCAACATCGACAGTCGTGCTGAAGAAAATGGTGGTGTGTTGGCTAATAAACAAAGGGAGAAGGGAATCCGAAAACCTATTTAAAATTCTTGTCTAAAAAAAAAATAGTATTATTGCTGTTGTTCTTTTTTTTGGTATTTTGCTCTACATATCTACGTTAACTACATATCTTCGTTATAATTATCATTAAGGTAAAAATATCTATCAATAATGTTATATATTATATATATATATATATTGTATATAAATATAATATTAGTGTTATATTACTATTATGTTATGTATATTGTATATGTGTATGTGTGTGTATATGTGTGTATGTTTATATATATACATGTGTATATGTATGTATATATATATATATTATTATATTTTTTTTAAACACACGGCTGCTACTAGACATCCTTCACTAGACTACTGCCTCGACACAGGCCCAAGCCTAGTGAGGCAGTAAAATCCACATGAGCCTGTACCTTTTTTTTTTTTTATCAATGATTAATTAAGTATTAATGTTAAGCACTACTAGTTTTTTAATCAATAGTTTGTAATTAATTAATTATATGTTATTAATATGGATAAATAAAAATAAAAAAAATAAAAAAATAAATAAAAATGATGCAGCCGAAAGTTACATATTAATCTCATTTAAAAGAACTGGCATGCTCAACAAAATCACCCAGCTTATAGAAAGCATGTGTGCATTGCAGCTTTTGTTTGATAAACCTTTCAAAACGCCTTTGTTTCCATCTTTCTTGTGAAGAGCGGCAGCTTAAATTCGCTTCCTGGCATGGCGAACCCGCCATACCAAGGAGTTATAACGACTATTGACATCGTATATCCCGTGGGATGAACGTAAAGACTTAAGGACAAACACAATTCACAGTCAAACTACGCCGGCAGCCCGGAAAAGTTCCAAAGTCTTACCGCGAGACACTAGGAAGTAGGGGCTTCCTTGCTCTGACTATCAGATTCGACGGATTTATCAATTCTCCAGTCTGCTCACATATTCAGGGACGCTTGCACAGCCTCCACGACGTTAGCGGTGATTCAGAGATCGAATTTGTCTCGGATTCATGGTACCCTTTGCACGGGTGGCTAAAGGATTTTTGTATAAAAAAAAATTGTGTCTGTCGACTATCTATCTGTCTATCGACTAAACATTAGGGAGACGCTGATAGGCCACCCTCTCTATAATCTGACCGAATTCGAGGGCCATGACTTTGCAAATATTGTACCAATTTGAATGATAATTATATATGTACTTTTAGTATTTAAATGTAAGATTTAGCTTTAGTTTGATTATTTAACAATTTACTTACTACTTTCGATGTTACTATGTATAGTTTGTAGTACGTATATATTCGATTTATTGACTATTTCAATTGTTAGGCGTCTGCTTTGATTATTCAAGTTTTTAACTGACTATTTTAATTATTGTTTGTTTAGTAGGTAGCCATTAGAATTACTGACTATTTTATTAAATAAGCCTATATTTTTTTTTTGTAATACGATTCTACGACGAATAACTTTTAGTAGGTTCCAAAGTTTCTTAGATACTATTTTTTTTTTTAATAATATATGTATATTAAGTAAAGTTTAAAGTAGTAATGAGACTTGCAACTTAAAACACAAATATTTTGACACGTCCAAGAGTGGTTTTTAGCCGCCAATTGGACACGACGTAAATGTAATGTAATGTAATGTATCTCTATTAGGATCTTTCTATGAATATAGGGAAACATGTCATTGTGGTTTCAGTGGTCGGCCAGGCAAGGACCCCCTTAACTCAAGGTAGGATATGGAGTTGCAAGGATTGAGGAGTGGCTTCAAGACACTATCCGATTCACAAGCCTTAATCGACGATAGCAGTTTATTGAAGAAGCGGCAAAAGAACACTCGCGTCCACCGCTCTCCATACAGTTGTTATACTTCTCCATCACTACAGTGTATTTTGCGATATGTCTCTGTTCGTGTGAATGACTGAAATATTTCCTGACTAATTCATCGAGAAACACTCCAATATAATAATACATATAAATATTTCAACAAGGGAACATATTAATACCACACAAAATTTTACCAAAAAAAAAACGACTGCATTTTTTAAAATAAGTGCAGCAGCCATATCATAACGGGTTATCATAATTGAATACGTACACAAAATTTTGTTTCTGTGCTGTAGACCATCGAGGACTTCCCTCGTTGGAAGCCAACCCTGGGTGCTGTAGTGTTAAATTCATTTAAATCTGCCGTTTCACAAAACATTGATACGTTGATAATTGAAAATAACAAAAGATTTTCATAAGTAGGTATATATTATCATATCCTCATTATATTATCCGGGTGAAGATCGATAATCTAAATTGAAATCGTTACTCCAAAAGGAACTGCCGTAAGGCCCTGTCTATGAACCTTAAAAATAGAAATAAAGATCTGGACGAAAATCGGAAAGTTGTGATACGATTTCGGATTGTACATTTGGTTCCCAATTGTTCCGTGCAGCTTGGGCCTGATGACCTACCTGTGTTTTCTTGGCTCGACTCCCGGTTCAGCTCCCGTCTGGTTCAGACACAACCTTAAAGAGCCACTGTGAACTCTGCTTGTGGCTGTAACCTGCAGTTGTAGGTAGGTTAGGATCTGGTAGAATATCTCCGGTGAAACTGATGGTTGCGCGCCGTGCGGTGTCAGCCAATCGATTGCGCAATCCGGCGAATAACCGGGGGAGTCTAGAAACGTAAGTATCGTAAGAAGCGGGGGTAGATGTTCACCAGGCGTAATTTATCCCAAAAAAAACGATCCGTTGACCATCCGATCGCGTGTGAACTTGGCAGGCAAAGGGCGCCTCGGTCCGCGAAAAATTCGAACTGAATTACCGTTAACTTCAGGTACACGCTGCGCAAGCGACCTCGAATCTTCGTCTAGACAGGAATATGGAAAGATTCGTCCAAATCTGGTAGTAAGGGCAGGAGGCTGGCTCGCTGGTTCACTTCCCAGTGGTTCGCGGTGGAAAGCACCACTTTGATGTTATCAACGTATCTATATATATATGAAAATGGATGTTACTATATCTGTCTGTCTGTCCGAGTTTAATAGATATCGAAACCGTTTGTCCGATCACCATCAAAGTTGGCACATATATGTATTTTTTCATGGCGAAGGTTTTTACAATATCCGATTTGTTGTAACTTACCACTAGATGGCGCTGCAGCACATCAACTTCAATACCGCTCAACCGATCGCTATAAAAATTGGTATACATAGAAAGTTGAGAAATATTTTCGCGTTTTTAACTGTATGGTAACTATCCACTAGATGGATAGTTACACACATTTATTTATTTATTTTATTTATTTATTTATTTATTTATTGGTCCACAAAAAAAAATTACACCGTTAGCACTTAACATAGATTGTGTTGCTCCTAACTTGGCAGAGCCTGTTCTAAGGAGAACACCAATACAAATGATTAAAAAATACATACTAAAAATAAAAAAAATGAATCAAATTAAGTTAAATTCCAAACTAAAAATAAAAAATTTGAATCAAATCAAGTTAAAATGAAATTCTCACTACCCCAGAATAATATTAGAACTATAGACAAGTAATACTAAATAATAATAATAAAAATATATAATAGCAATAATAAATAATCATTTATAATAATAACTAATAATATATATGAATTAATAAAAATACGTATATAAAATAAATAGAAAAAAAAAATATTTATTTATTTTAAAATTGTGATGAATGTTTTCTCCGTCTCTCTCCTACCAAGGTTTATTAACCATGATGTAAGGTGATATTTTTGTTGTTTGCTGCTAATTTCCAATATGTTCTCTTTACTCATGATATTGGAGCAAGAAAGCTGTAATGGCGTATCAACGTTTATACTTTTTAACCGATCGCCATGAAAATTGGTAAATGTAGATATTAGCGCACGGGTTTTATTCTCGCGATCCACTTTGTTGTAACTGGAGAACTTGGCGCTGAGAAGATGGCGCTGGAGAACTTCAACTTCTAAACTGTTCAACCGATCGCCGTGAAAATTATTATACATAGGTATTTGATCCGGGATAATATTTTCGCAATATCCACTATGTTGTAACTTGGCACTTGATGGCGCTGGCAGCATATCAACTTCAATACCGTTCAACAAATTGCTATTAATTCGCCATGAAAGCCACCCGGGAAATACGGGATAATAGGAGAAATACGTCACCTCGAATATGCGTCTCAAATATGGTCTCCAAGCTATAATGTTCACGTAAAAAGAATTGAACGTATTCAAAATTTGTTCTTGAAATATTTGAATTATTGTATCAGTCAGGACAACATTTGCCCAGAGACATATATTCTACATAGCCCCAAAATTATATAATTCCCTTAGTGAAGATATGAAAAATTATCCTACCATAAAAATATTTAAAGCAAACCTTAATAGATGGCTACTGAACAAGGGATATGTAAAATCTGATCAACTTCTTTGCAACGCACGACAATTTATTTAGTATCACTTATCTATTTTTCTTAATTAAATTTTATTAAATTACAACTATAAATGTATATATTTGAATCGCTAATATACTAAAGAACACAAGTCCAAAAATGCAATTTTACAGGAGACACAAAAAACAGTTTTCTAGTTTATCTAAAAGTATAAGTGAAAATATTTTTTTTATGAAGAAAGTAAATGTCGATTGCCTCAAAATAAAATATTGTTAAAGTTTGTATTAACTGCAGTTTTTTTTATATATATATTTTAATTTTTGGACATGTGTTGTTTGGAAAGTTATATCGGACAAGTGTTTTTTGGATAGTAAAAATGCCCATATTATAAACGAATTTGTATTTAAATCAAAGTACAAAATATTATGTCTTACGAAACTAAGTTTATCTTTTATATATCATCCGCAACTAATCATCTTCTTCATTGTTTACGTCAATGTTGGTAGTAGGCCAGGCTACAATTTGGTCATAGAATAGTTTATGTTCTTCCGGAATGTACTGTAGGAGACGACGTATATCATCAATCTTTTTGAAATTTATAGGATTTGGACCACGGTATGCTCGTCGTTGGGGAAGTTGGACTGCGTTTGACATTAATATTTTAAAAGTGTTTACATCTGCTCCGTTTATGAATTTGAGGGCTCTCACAACACCTGGTTTGGAGGAAGAATGTTTGAATTCCTCAAATTCAGACGTATGAAACATTACTTTCAGCGCCTTTCTTACAGCTCTGCCCTTAGTTTCTTCAGATACACCTCCTCGTAAGTAATGATCAGGCCACCATGACTTGAAGTCTAAAAATATATCATCATTACAGAGATATTTTACTTCAATACGTCCACTTACTTGGACAGCATTAACAACCAGAGCAACATACTCCATGGGATGGTATACCCTGTCTACTTGTTTCAGACATCTTTTTATTGTGCCAAAATCCCTGTCGCAGGGATTATACGAATGTCCACGAACGGGAAAATATTGTCGGACATTTTTGAACAAACCCGTATCTACCAATGCTGCACACAGTCTTATCATCGTATGATTCTTGTTTTGTCCGGTGCATCCATCAGAAAATAGTCTTAAATGTTTCACAGTCTTGGGCACGTAATTTAAAATGTAATCGTACAACATCGAACAAACGTCATTTGCACCTTTTTTAGCTGTACCCTCGTGATACATGTAGCAAACAGATCGTCTGGTTTTCAGGTTATGAATGCAAAAAAGGTTTACCCATAGCTGCCGCATGTAGAAAATGTCTTGAATTGGAATATGCGGCAACGGAAGATTCTGCATATAATCGAAGCAAATACCGACCGTGTCATCTGTCTCGTTACACAAACCTATAGTATTCCTTATCGCAGAGTAGTACTTATCAGCTCGTTTTTTATGTACCTGCAAGTCTACTTCAGCAGCCTTCTTAATGGCCGGACTCGTATGTGCGTTGAGTATCTTGATATTTATTTCTTCGCATGTAATACATGTGTCCACTTGGGGACGACCAAAGTGTAAATCAAAATGCTGCTTGAACATGTTGTAGTATAGTTTATACTTGACCTCCAAGCCATGATATTTCAGCTTAAAGAGTCTATGCATTTTTTTTATAGACAAAGTTGGGTCTAAGTAAACGTATCTCTTGTTGGAGTAATGAGTTTCATGCGTTGGAAATGACCGTATGTGCTCTTTAATTTTACCCAAAATCTCTTCCGGTGTTAAGCGAAATTTATTGCCCAGGTTTTTTCGTTTTGGTATCTTGTTTTTCAACACCAGGGCTTGCAGTCTTCGAACTCTGCCAGTCTGTAGATCAAATGTATTCAAAAACATTTTCTTGCATACTCTCTTCTTAACAGCGTCTATAGGTAGCCAAAAGATGAATGAAGCTGTCTTCGGCTTAGCTTTTGGGGTTTCGCGTGGTCGACGACGATTGATATTTCGTTTTTCGATAAGGCCACATAAGAAAATATCTTGTTCAGTGGGCGTTCCGAATGAGTAGAATTTGTCGAACAATGATCGCTGGTCATCTGGGGTCACATCTAACATACAGTTGTTTCTGCAACTGTAACAAAAATAAAGCCAGTATTTGGTGAGAAAAGTAACATGTATTGGGTGTAGCTAGTCATCGAAAACTGGACGATTAATAGATATAATCTTATTCGTCCGATTAAGTCAAAGGTTTCTTGGGTAAACATGAAACACATAATCCTATCCTAGTAAAATCCTTAAAATAAAGGTTAATAAAAGCCTTAACTTATAATGGGATGACTGTACGAAATGTATCTTAAATGTATCTAAAACTGAAATAGTAGGGATTGTATGAATTATTTATACCTATATTTGTATCAGTAAAGGTCACAATAAACGAAAACCATGTACTTACTTGCACAATCCACGTATTTCACGGGCTGGAATCAGAACACCCTTGTAGTTATTGTACGGCTTCCCGCAGGTTTTTGATGCTTGAGCCTTGTTTCTTTTATAAGTTTTCGGGTCTGAAGTGCCTTTTTTCTTTCGCTTTCTTGCCGGTTCTTCTTCCACAGCACGAGCAGCATGTTCCTCGTCCATTTTTCAAAGCAGTTAGGTTAGCTGTCACGTTGACAGCTGGCATTTGCGTTCCATTTAACTATCCAAAGTGCACATGTCCCGGATATGTGCACTTTGGTTTATAAACTAAAATTTGGTGGGAATTTTATTTGATACTTCTATATGGGACTTGTGCATTTTGATAAAACAAAACGATGCATCTCGGCACAAGGAAAATTTTGCCATATAAAAAAAAAAAAAAGATTTTTGGACATGTGTTCTTTGGTAAATAAGCGATTCATTTATTACATAGCTATATTTTTTATAAAATTGGTATATTTATGTGTATATACAGGTGGTGGGTCCAAATAATTTATTTAAAAAAAAACACTTCATTTCTTAAAATTGCATAAAAATATGCACATCTAGAGACGGGCCAAATTATCGCCTAGTTAGATGTGCTATTGGCAGTAAAGGTCATGTAAGATGTGTTCAACCTCCCTATATTAATTATTAAATAATTTATATAATTATTTGACCTATGAATGAACTGTATACCTAATCCTATGTACGTAAATAAATAAATAAAATAAAATTGTTTCTTTTTGTCCTGTCCCAATTACAGCGAAGCAGCTAGCTTTCATGGTCTTCAATCATTACAATCAAGAATAAAATGTGCAGATGTGGTGTTTTTCCATAAATTGTTGACAGGTTACATTGATTGTTCGGATCTTCTTGGAATGGTATCTTTTCGTGAACCATCGCGACTCACTCCCTAAACGGAGTTGTTCCACCTACCGCAGGTTGGCACTAATTATGCACAAAACTGTTTTATTTATAGAGTATGTAAAATGTATAATACGCAGCTCGGCGATATTGACGTATTCAATTCGTCATCTATCGCTCTTAAAAAAGCAATAATTAATTGACGTATCGCACTATATAATATAATAATAATAATATGTATTCAAGAATATATTTAAATAATATGTATAACAATAATATGTATACATTATAGAACGTGTATTCACATAAAATTGTATTTACTTATATGACTCCCCCCTTCCCAATTCCCACCTCCTTTCATGAGAGTGTATTCTTCATAGAAAACTGTTAAGGTTTAAATTATTAATATTTAAGTGGAATCATGTTATTAGCATTATCTTTGAAACCTAATAATTTTGTACCCAATATTTTGTAAAAGCTGTTTGTTTCCTTAACAATAATAAAATAAAAATAATAATAAAAAAAATATTTCACTGGTTTTATATAAGGCTCATTCTTTAAACATAATCTCATGTCGCACTCGTATCAATACGTGCTTAAAACTTACTCACAGAAAGGATTGATGCAAAGTTTAATCTGAATCCGCCCACGGTTACGGCTCGGTATTAAAAATGATAATATTACATATGCATATTGAGCTTCTAAGTCAAAACTCTATTTTATAAACAATGATTGAGTACTTTTACTCAACCGAACTCGTAGACAGGGCCGGAATATGAATTCTCAGCAGTTAGCGACGTTCGCGATGAGGCCTCGCGCAATTATAACCTCACCTGCGGCTGTCTACAGTATTTGCTTTGGCTTCGACTCACATTTAAAGATCTACCTTAGTTCAGCCCTGAGCAGTGTGAAATATGCTACACGGAGACTCGCCAGAGGATCGAAAAGTGTGTAAGTTAGCACGAACGATTACGGCAAAACATTTATAATAAAAATTTGTCTTGATGGTTTATTTAATTATTTATTTATTTATTATATCAATACACAGAAATTGCAACAAGCGTACCACGAAATGTAGGTAATATCTATACTTTGTAATGTAATAAAATTTATTTTAAAAATTAAAAAACACACAGCAATTTATGTCATGCTTGTATGTGATGATCCGTCCCATGCCGCTCAACTTAGTAATTACTGGTTCCAAGGCAAGCATTTAAGCAAGACAATAAATAAAAGGTCGATTATTATACATGTTTAAAAGAAAGATAACTTGGTTTTAAAAAGAGAATTAAAACAACAGAAAAATATATTTTTAATACAACAAAAATGGTTTTTAAAAACACATTTTTTTTATTTTGTTGATGGCATTTTAAGTAGAATATTTATATGAAAATTTTTGACAGAAATTTTCAATAAAATTCAAACTAGGTACTCGCAAATAATGTTCTTACAATAGTATAGGTTAGCCCTAAAATACTGCCTGCATGCAATAAGCTCGCCTTTTCTTAAAAATAAAGAGTTTTATTATTATTATTATTATTATAATTTCCAAAATATAAAATATAATACAGAAAAATAATAATATAATAATAATTGTCAAATCAATATCGAAGGGAGGAGGTATCAAGTTTTCAAGTTTCGGGACGACTTCACTGACCTGGACATGAAAGTTGATAAATGCTGAGGTACATATATCCAGTAATAGATTTTCCTGAGGGCGTAATGAAAGGCCATAATGTGAAAGCGGAGAGAAGAAATTACACAAATAATGAGGCACGTGTCAAGGGATTATGAAATTCGAACGTCGCGGAAACATTTACATATAATATATTTCAGAAAATAACAGCCACCGATAAAATAGCTGAGACGTCGAGGAAAGGAAGGAGATGAAGGAAGGAAAGGGATCCGAAAAGAAAATGTAGAAGGAGGAATGGTTATGTTATGGTATGAGGTTTATGTGCTCTTTGAACTTGGCATTGAAATTGGTGATGCTGTGGGCTGTTCTGAAATTATTTGGTAAAGCATTCTAGTCGTACAGTTTCCACGGAAAAAGAGTACGAGATTAGTCTCTGCTGTGATCACGGATGGATAGCTGGTTATTGCCCTCTGATCTCAGGGGACGGCTGTGCGAAGATAGAGCGGTGAACCTATCGACAAAAACCTTACATCACATGGCTATTCGTAGGCGGTCATCAATTTAGTCAGTTCACGACCACGCCCGAGATAAGGGCCCACGCTACGCCAATGGGTCCAGCCACTAACACCCATGTGTTCAGGGTCGGTCATACTCACGGATCAACATCCATCTGGCAGCCTCCACGTAGAAGTGCGAGCCAGAGTAGGACTCCAGGTAGGAGCCAGTTTCACCTAGAAGTCAACCTTCGGGCGCTCCTGGACGGTTTGCGCACCGTGCGGCGTCATCCAATCGATTGTGCATTTTGCCCGACAGCCGGGGGAGTCTGGAAACAGTACTGTATCCTATAGAGCGTTGATTATTGTTTACCTTACGGCAAGAGACTGCTTTTGAAATGACCAATAGCCGCCCGATACCGGGTGAAGAACCGGACAAAGGACGCCGTGGTCCGCGATAGATTCGGTAGACACCGTATCACCGCTACGTAAAATAGAGAACCGCGCAAGTGACCTCGAACCTGTAACCAGTCGGGAGACCGGAGTAATCTAGTAGCAACTAGAAGTTAAGGCTAGTTATCTCGCGGTAAGGTACCTAATGGCTTCTTACGGGCGTGTGACGTAACCAGATGGTCGACTGTTTTGTCCTTAGTCTTCTACGCTCACCTCACGGGAGACAGAACGATCTAATATTGTAAAAACTTCATGAGGTGACGGGTTCGACAGTTGTAGTTTGGCAACTCTAGTTGACCACGCCCGGCCCTGCTTAAATTTGGTGATCTGACGGTAACCAGTGTGTCAACGCGGCTGCGGATCCTACATTTAAAGATCAAACTTAGAGGTTAAATCTTCTGATTTGAAACTAGAAGTATGTTACAGTGTGCGCCGTGTGCGTCCGCATTGTGTTGCGCACAGCCATGCGAGAACGCCCCTTATTACCGCAGTGCGCATGGTCGACGCTGGCCGAAAAATCGTTAATTTATATCGATAAATCACCGTTACAAAGTGCACACGCATCAACGTGAATTATTGCATAGGTTATTATCGAGCAATTTGGTTCCCTCAGACCGTTTCCTCTGGAGTATTTTCATAAGCCTAAGACGTTGATGGGTTTGGTACGAGGCGCTATTGCTTTGGAATTGGCGAGTGGTTTTAATGTCTTCCGTGTATTAACTAATATTTTGTAAGTTTCGAAAAGTGGCCTATTTTTAAGACGCTTTTAATAGGTCAACCTGTATGTAACAAACTATGTAATGGAATTTAAGGTAACTAATTTAACCATCTTCCAAGGATCGTAGCGTCATGAAAATTGGCAGCTGTATGTAGTTCTGATGACAATACAATAATATGGTACTGTCGAACTGATCTGACGATGGAGTCGGAAGATATGAACTGGAACTTCATGATGGAACATTTATTTATTTATTTATTTATTTATTTTCATAACAAATCAACATTACAGTTTCTACCAATCCGTTGATATGCAATATACACTTAAATATAAAAAAATATATAATAGAATTCTTACAAGTACATACATAACATGTTTAAATAAGCGTTAAATACAAATACCGGCATTAAGAATAGAAAAACTTACGAACTTACAGTACACAAGAGTGAAAACAGTTTATATTATTCTGCCATAAACAAGTAGCGCAATGCCCACACCTTGAAGAGATGCGGGCTCGCTGTAAAAATATCAAAGTCTGGCGCTGTCGAACATAGCGCATTTATGTGCCGCAAAGCTCGTGTAAGCAGACTCCATCGACTTAGGTTGGTGCGCGAGGACGGCTCCGCAAATAGATTATGAATGCGAGCACGATTATAATTGTCCGGGACAAAGAGACAAACCTTCGCTAGCATGCTAGGATTATCAACTCTTCCCCTAACCAGCTTGAAAACGTAGGCCATGGCGAGCATTTCTCTACGCAACTTAAGAGAGTTATAGCCCACCATGCCTAGTAGGAAACTAGTAGGGTATAAGTACGGATAATATCCGTACTGCTTAAAATATATAAATCGTAAGAAACATTTTTGAATTTTTTCCAACATAGTGATATAAAGATCCTGATGTGGATTCCATATAACTGCATTCGTTTCCAATCTGCTTCTCACAATTGAATTATACAATGTATGCATAACCCGTACATTGTGAAAATGCTTTAGGTTGCGAATAACAAACCCTAGTAGCTTAAAAGAGGACTTAGACAAATTAGCAATGTGCTCCTTGAACGTAAGCTGGGAATCAAAGAGAACTCCTAGATCCTTTACCTTCTCAACCCTAGTTAGCACCTCATCAGTGATGGAGTAATCATAAATCAGAGGTGCGGTCGATCTAGCATATGTCATCACTGAACATTTGGATATATTGAATGAGAGATTTTTATTCTGGCTCCAGGCCAGACGGCATCAATATCACGCTGGAAAAGCTTGCAGGCCTCAGCAGTTCCAGGTGGACATGTACAATTTTATATCGTCGGCAAACATTAAACATTTTGCTGACACGATTACTTTACTTAGATCGTTAACAAACAGATTGAACAGCAAAGGGCCGAGGTTTGATCCCTGACTCACGCCAGAACAGGTGTGGTACACCTTAGAATCAAAAAGTCCAAGTTTCACATACTGCTGCCTATCTCTCAAGTAATCAGCAAAAAAACTCAGCAGATTACTCGAGAAACCTGTAGCAGCTAGTACTTTGAGTAAGACATCATTGTCCACTCTGTCGAAAGCCTTTTTGAAATCCAGATACACCACATCTACCTGTCTTCCTGGTTTAGTGTCCAGTTCATTCATTCAACATCGTATCATAGCTGTGTTTGGACTCGTTAGAAAAGTCTTGGAATGAACTTTGATCACGATTAGGTTTCAAGGTCTGATGATGAAGCCGGAAGATAGGCACTGGCATTCCATGATGGAATATCGTATCATAGCCGTGTTTGGACTTGTTAGAAAGGTCTTGTAATGAACTTTGACCACGATTAAGTTTCAAGGTCTGATGATGAAGCCGGAAGACAGGAACTGGCATTCCATGATGGAATATCGTATCATAGTCGTGTTTGCACTTGTGAGAAAGGTCACGTAATAGACTTTGAACACGATCAGGTTTAAGGTTATAACAAACCTATTATATATTGACTTGTAAAAGCGTGTTTTTAGTGTTGTTTTTTAACTAATATTTTTTTTTAACTAAAAACAAGCTGGTTTTTACCTTGAAATGTATGTTAGTTAGTATGTATGTTTATTAAGGTCAAATCTCGCAAACCGAATTAGAACCACTTCCTATTAAGTTGAAATTTTACACGTTGGTTCAGTTCCGATGACAATGATGAGCATGACCTGATTTTACAACCAGGATCAGCCCCCGACTAGGCTACTCTTACACGGTCAATAGCACAGAAACACAATTTTATATACACATTCAATTATGATTCCTGTTCTAAATTTCACCATGACATGGCTGCTGCACACAGGGTTGGCTCCCGACGAAGAGACTCCTCAACGGCCAACAGCACAGAAAAGAAATTTTGTATACGCATTCATTTTGATAGCCCGTTCTAAAATTCACCGAGACAGGGCTGCTGCACCCAGGGTTGTCTTCCAACGATGGAACTCCTCAACGGTCAACAGCACAGAAACAAAAATTTTTATACTGCTGCACCCAATGTTAACTCGGGACAGAGCATTTTAATAAAAGCTTGTTTTAAAAAATGGGTTGTTACTATTTCCTAATTTGTAAATAGTGTATTTAAAGTACAGCACGAGATACACATTTCTGCAGCGTAACAAACGATTCGTGTTTGGGCCAGTAGCAAAAAAGAAAGAACACTGCAGTATCTTCATTACTACTTCAACGCCGCCTAACTGGGCCTAGGCCTGCACTAAGGCATGCGTACCAGAAAATTCCATATATAGCATAACCACATATAGATTAACTTCTTGGCTCATATTTGGCAGCTTAAAATAGGCGATTCGGCACACAAAAATGGAAATGGGGATTTATATTAGCATTTGGCGCAGTGAAGGTAGGTTGAAGTATGAAATAATGAAAAAGCGATTCAAAGTAAATATCAAACAAGCTATAATGACTATAAGAGTTTCTTGCGAGACGCGCAGGGTTCAGGACGTTGCATTGGAGGCAGAAAGGCACTTTCCACTCAAATGATGGTTGATGCGATTTTTTTAAATATTATTTTTTCGGTAGGAAAAAATGCGGACATGAGGTTGTCATTACCCTTCGGCTACGTAACGACCAAATTTGGTTGCACATCAGAACACCGTTGACTACATAACGACCAATATTGGAGGCTTGTTCCCGGAGTGCACAGCAATATTATTTTCTAATTCCAACGCATCCTAAAATCCATACCAATTATCTCATTATTACCATAGATACATAGACGGCTGATAGAATAATTTCACGCGTCATTTCGCGGATATTTCTGGTTAAATTCCATTGTCAAACATCATCATTTTTTTTTTCAACAAATCATCAAAAATTTTATTGGTTTTATGAGCTAATATCTAAATATTTTTGTATGTAAATAAGCAAAACGGAATATTACGTTTGATAGAAAATCTAATAAAGATCACGACAGTATTTACAATTTCTAAATAGGATTCCGTATTTTTCCGTAAGACAAATACAAGTTAGAAATGCCGAGCTTTTTTCACTTTTTCGACTTTTCATATTTATTCATAATTATCTAATTGTTTTATAAAAGGAGATTTTAATATTCTGTAACGAAATTTCAATGCGATCATTGCACAGTTATTCATTTTTATGATTGCTATAGTAGTTCCCCAGTTATAGTACTTTTTGTCGAGCGCGGCGATATTGCAAGAAATTCCAATAAATTGCCGCGGTCTTCCATGAAATTATGCCGCACACACAATGTGAATTCTTTCAGATTATTTAGATCATTATTTAAGTCTTTTTCGCACGTAATTTTTATAGTAGTGGTTTATCGTATATCTGTATGTATGGCAAAAATCATTGTTTTGTACGATTATAAGTATATATCATAATGATATTATCCACATCACCTTGCATCTTCTACATCACCGCCTACTACAACAACTACCAATAAGTCACCGGTCATCTCTACAATAGCTCCAGAAAAACCTCAAACATCACCACAAGCCATAACTACCAATTTCATAAATGACAGTGTGGAAAAACGGACTAAATCCGAAAAAAATAGCTCTGCAATATTGAGTATAAATTTAATAATGACAGCCATTGCTGTGTTGGCGATTAATTAATTTATTTTATTTTATCTGCATCCAAACTTTTCTCTGCTTGTAACGGTCTCCGTTCCATCGGGTTCAGAAGAGGGAGGAAGGGAGAGTGCACCCGTGGTCGCGCGCCCACCTGTGCACTATATTTAGCCTGCGCACTTGACTGCTTCCGAACAATGGACTCTGAGAAGATTAAAGAAGTCACTAGAATCTACAATGCAGTCGCTATGGCCGAACACGGCTAGAAGGATATATATTATCCACAAGAGCAATGTCGATTTGTAAACTTTTTTTGTATGGTGACAGACAAAGTCGGTACAAGTCTTTAAGGAATAAAAGTAACTACGCTTATTTATTAACTATCAGTCTCTATAGGAAAAGACAAGGTACAAATATCGCTCCCAGCAAAGGCACAAAATTTTAATTAAAAAATCACTTTACAAAACCATTTACAAACCATACATCATAGCCAATTATTAAAACGTGTTAACCAGCTCAAGAATTGCGGCCGATTTTCGAACGTATTCGGATTTTAACAGCTGTGCTTCCAATTATGAGCTATTTTATGGCATCTAGAACAGTTAATAATTGGATTTTAATAAATCTTCTAAAATAGCTTCTAATTATACGATTTTAATTATACGACTGCTGTGGGATATATCGAAGATTGCAACCAGAATTAGACTGTAGATTAACAAAGTAGCTAAAAAGAGTTTTTTAATTTACTCCATCTCAACAATGACTCTTCTGTTTTGTAATATCAGGAAATAGCACATCTAAGTACAAGCCTAGCAAAATGACTGAAGGCCTCGGGTTGCATGGGACTGGGATGAACCAATTTGCCGCTTATTAACAAAGTGTCATTATTTTTCCTGGTGTAATCATACTTGAATTATACGATATGAAAAATGAAATAAATAAATAAATAATTAAATATGTCTATTACTTATACAGTCTATTCTGTTCCAAAATAATCAAACTCTGTCAGCATAAAATATATAAAAAATACGCGTGGCACTCGGGGACTGCCGCGGTAAAGCTATTGCATAGCATTTTATAACAACTTATGCAATTATAAAAATTTATTTATTTTATTTTTTCTGATATCAGATAACTGCGCTCTATCGGAAAACTATGAAATTATTCCGAATCATTTGCGGCTGCGGAAGCAAATGATTCGGAATAATTTAAATGTCTTCCGATAGAGCGCCGCGCACGAATTTTATTCAATAAAGCAAAAAAACCGGATTTTATTCTTTGACTATTCGAAAAAAATCGTAGATAAAAAGATAGATAATTAAATTATCTTTAAAATGGTGCAGGTTTCATAATACTACGCCAGATAGTATTTGCGTAGTAGTCGTTTTTGTGTTCCGTTAGACCTAATTTCACAAATTAATTACACTATGTAATATAAACAAAATCTAAAATATTCAAAGCTAAGAATATTAGGAAAATGTTATTGTTTAACATATATTTTTTTCGAATCGTAAGCAGTACTCATTTAGACGTAATTATCAGTTTAAAAAATCATTAATATTCGTTAAGAAATTTCTTCATTCGGTCGCCGCGCTGGCCTACTAGGCCCGCGATAAAAGCTATGCAATAGCTTAAAAATCCGTCAAAAACCCAATTAGTTGCGGGTCAATTTTCAATTGATTTATATTTGAATTTAAAATTTTATTTTAATTTGATTCATTAATAAAAGGGTTTTTAATCACTGGGATTAGCCGCGAGCTCCACGTCATTTTCTATTATATGAAATGGTTATAAACGAATATAGTAAATATATAGAGGTGGATATACAATATATTTAATTAATTGTCGAGAACATGACCTACAATTCAATGATATATAAAAAAATACTGTTATCGCCTTCCTTTAGAAGTTGTAGTAAAAAAAATATTTTTACCTTTCACTTTTATCTATTTTAAAGCCCCAAATCAAACAAATAATTAGAATGTTTAGGAGCCACAATTCAAACAATAAAATCAATGTTTTATAGTAATTAATTATAAAATAAAATAAATAAAAATTAAAGTTTAGTTCTATCAAAAGAATCGACAGTAGGAACCTATATCTGCTTCGGCGAGTTTTAACTGCTCGAATGCTTGCATTACGTACAGTTGTACTTTGTCGCGGACTCCAAGGCGGTACAGCCTATCGGTATCACGGTATAACCGTGATAGCTAGCATGCAACGGAGCTATTATGTACTATTGGAGCGAGCGATCTTGCATCGCCAGCGGTGATACGTGATAATGCCGAGGACTTATCATGCACTCTCCTAACGAGACAATTCCCACCTTAAGATCTCCATATTACGCCTCTGGCGAGGTATCTTTGTCGCTTTTGTATGCACCTAATGGTCAACCGATAGAAAATACTATATTTAGATATATACTTACTTGGTCGTTCCTAGTTTTTAGTGGGTTTACATAAACCGTGTCCCCGATTATTTTTTTTCATAAATTAGAAGTGAGTGTGAAGTAACAGTAACACATCCTGACGTAGGCTATTCGCTATAGGTAATATATACATTTGCTTGACTATATTTGATACAAATTATTATGATTATATTAAATAAATATATTAAAAACTAGCTGACCTGTGCCCACTTCGTTGGGCGGTAAAACTTTTTACTTGTGATAAAATTATGAGTATGGTTCGGTTAGTACTGAGTGCTATGATTTATTTCCTGACTGCTAAAAGAAGGGTTATATTTTTACTGCATATGTATGTATGTATTTGCATGCCAATGTAACTATATTGCCGTTATTTGTGAGTGTCTTCTTGTGATCGTCTTATTTGTGAGTGTTATAACGAATTTCGTTAAATTTATACTTTTTGTTTAAATTTCCTTCCTATGGCGCCTTTTTTGTTTGATAAAATATTAATCCAGGTTTGTTTTTTGGCTGAAACAAATGCCTATTGATTCCGCTAGAGCTCCGTAGTGGGAGAAATATTCGATTTAATTGTCTACTGACAGCTGGGGGGGGGGGGGGGTACTTTCGAGACACAGAGAGCGCTTCATCTGATTGTACGTACTGGTTGCGGCATTTTGGAGTTGAGAAAAATCAGTTCTCGCATAAAATCTGTGTTTGAAACCTTTTTAAATTAGTCTGTGGAATTAGTGCCAGTTCTTCAGTTCTTCGTAAAAAAGTCCAGAAATATTTATCTCTTTAACCATTTCTGCAGTAAAAGGGAAATTATATGCAGTAAAAGGGAAAAAGTCTTTGTTTTCAACACTTGAGACGATAAATTTACTTATTTTGATAAGAATTCATAATTGTTGATAATATGACCAATAAACATAACCTAACGATTTTAATTATTTTTTTAATATAAAATACTACTTTTTGTGACTTAAATATAAAAGTTAGACAAATGCTGTCGCTGACTTTTTGGAGGCATTATCAATCTCTACAACTTTCTCTAGAACTTAATCATATATCTCTCATATTTAAGGCAGCGTTAGTTAGAAACGTTTTCGTTCGACCGTTTTTTCTCCGACTTACTTTGCAAATCCGACTACTACGAAAAAGTCTTTTCGTAGTATTTTTCGGATAAACATATAGCCTATGACACTCACAAATAACGTGGCTTTATATTGGTAAAAGAATTTTCAAAATCGGTTCAGTAGATCCAGAGATTACTTCCTACAAACTCACAAATTTTGCCTCTTTATAATATTAGTATAGATTAAAGGATGCTCTTAATAACGAGCTATATGTGTGTAAAAAAAACCTTTTTACATATTTAATTTTTCTCTCATTTTATTTCTTTATTTAGGTTATGGAATATTTAATATTAGGCCGTTAGAGAAAATTTAATATTAGACAGTCAGTTCGTTATTCAATCTAATACACCTCTTTTGGCTTTTAACGAGATCGTTTTCGTCGCGAGATACCTGGCGCGCATCCCTCCGACGCCACACTCAAAAAGCCGGGACAATGGGCCCGGCTCACGTGAAGCCCGCTAAAGGGTAAATGTACGGCGAAAGATGTCACGGGCCTTAGACTAAGCCCGTCGACCGACTACCGAGTGCGCAGTCGTCTTTAAGCACTGGATGTTTATAGAAATAACACGCGTCAACAGGGCCGTGACGGAGCTTCCGTAAAACGCATTTTGATTCAACTAATATTTTTCCGACAAAGAACTTTATTCTATAAAAAACTTGCTTTTCAGGTAGAACATTTTTTCTAATATTTATGTACAATAGTTTACTTTTGATAACGGCAGTCGTGTTTTTTTCTTAATTATTGTTCTTCTTTGGAGATATTTTTTTACGTACTTATATAAAACTTTTACAATTTAATTCATTTTTAATTTCATGTTTAAAAGAGAAAAAACACTAGTTTTAACCGTAAATTTTGGAGCTAATAGTCACGAAAAAAACGTGATTCCCTATCCCTATTATATATTTTTTAAATATCCAGCAAGAAGAATTTCACACGCAAGTGTTTGTTTATTTCATAAACTACTGGATTGCATATATTTAATTTCTATTTGTAAGATGGTTTAAATGGCCGTATCGATAATTTACATTCTTTTGGCATCCCTATCATATTATTATGAAACAAATCTGTTAGGTACACCGTATCATGTGGTTTCCTACATTTTGTCTTGATAATGCGACATTTAATGCTTTGCGATTGTAATATAAATAACTATGGAAGAATAGGAAAATCATTACTCTCAAAGTCCTTAACAGAATACGTTAGGTTCTTTAATAAGCGTATTCTTTACCTTTCTCTTAAATTAAACGTCTCCGAGATCTTGTTATTAAAAATATTGCCTAATACCGAAAACTATTTCTTACCTTACTTAGTCGCAATTTGTAAGGACGCAAGTCTTGTTTGTTTCGCGCAAGTCTTGTTTGTTATGCGAATGAACATCCGAATTTATTAGAAATGTGCTGATATTTTTTCTTGCATAAGTAAAAGTAAAAGTTAAAGGTATTTATTTCCAATACAACCATACAATTGTGTAGGAATGACAGTAATTAATCTTAAACTAGTTACTCAATTTAGACAAGAGATGATATACAATATATAGCTTTAAACTTACCAATTTACAAAAACATAGACTATATGATAACAGTTTACAACAAAACAATTAACGGTAAATAATATGTATTAGATTAAATGGGTAGATACGATGCTATGTATTTTCAAAATATTTTAAGAAGTCGTTATGGGCATACATGTTGATTTTAAGCAGATAGACTCGGATGGATCTCTTGAAAATATCGATGTTTTTAATTGCTTTTAATCTTTCGGGCAATTTATTGAAAAGTTTGAGGCCTAAGTATCGACTAGTCGCCTGGAACTTGGCAGTACGTGCTACGAACGGTTGGAGATACAGGGTTTTATTCCTGGTGTCATGCCGATGTACTTCCTCGTAGGATATGGCCGAGCTCTTATTGCAATAGAATTCGCAAAGGGCTTCTTGAGCGAAAATCGCATATACGGTCAATATCCCTAGTTTTTGGAAGTGTTCACAACATGACTGCCGTGGACCAAAACCTACATAACACCCTGGTAACATATAAGCGTAGAGATCCGGCGCAAACTCAAATACTAAATTTTGCTCGAAAGTAAGACAAGGCCTATTTATGTACATACTTCGTTTAAGTAAAAAGCCTTTACGTTATTTAATTACAATTTAAAATTCCATTCCATCGGCGGCGAGAAGATACGCACTTGGCCCTGCACTTGATGTTAATTAACAAAATATGAGTAAGCTGTCCACCGTGTTTACTACTCGAGGACAGGTTGCACCAGCTGACAGTTAACTGACGTGCAACGTTAGTTAACTGACAAGCGTTGAATCTGCGAACGGAATTGCCATATCAATCTATATTGATATTTATGTTACATATATAACTTTTCCTGTACTTTCTTATTTGATCGAGGACCTGGCTGTTACAAAGTTAATTTTCAAAAATACAAGTAGGGCCGATATACTCTTAAAGAGACCCAAGCCAATCAGAATGCCATATTTTACAATAAATTGCCATCATCATGCATCAGGGAACTTCGGGAGGTTTACTTTAAGAAAAAGATACAATGTGTTTGAATTAAACACACAATTTATGGCATTAAAGATTTTGACAATATCGAATTTTCTTAGCGCTATTGACTTTTTTGATTATCTTTATTCTTTATTCTTTCTATGAATAATTGTGAATATTCATAGAAAAAATAATTGTGATTTTTATATTCTGACTATTGGCGATTGACCATTATTATTATTACTTATTTGTTAATATTTGTATTATTGCATTAATTGTTTACTGCCCGATTTGTTAAATTATGAAATAATTCTGATTGATTATTAGTACTATTGACTAGGTATATGTTAAATTTTAAAATCATAATAGAATTTTGATTAAAAATCTCGGTTTTTTTAAAGAAAATCTGCGACTGAATATTAAACCTTTATATAGATAGGTATATAATGTATGTACATACCTTATCACTTAGATACATACCTTATAAAAATATGCATATTCTAGTAGTATTTTTTGTTATTTTGACTGTACCAAGTGTAGGAATTTCAACTGGTTTATAAAAAAAATACAATAAATTCAGTTGCACGATTTCGGTAAACGATTGAATGGAACGTGTTCAATGGGTTGCATTTTTGCTATCCACGCTTGACGACGACTATCCCTTTCAAGCAGGTCGAAGGGGCATCTTTGGCTCTTTCCCGAAGGGGCATCTTTGGCTCGAAATCCTATCATAAGACTTTGGTTACTTGCCGGGAAAGTTTAGGGGTGACACAACCGATTTTTATTATTCCCTGAGTTTATTTTGATCCATTAAACCATTTGTATTTTTATTTAAATATTTGCCTATTATTTTGACAATTTTAAGACTACATAATATGTAGTCTTGATTATGACCAATATGAAAGTAGGCTTGATTTGTTGTATTTAATCTCATCTGCAGATAAATTTTAGTGAAACTTTTTTCAGATGCGTATTATCGCATTTTTCAAAATTTCAAGAAAATTCGCATAAGTTCGCATCTATTTCGTAAAAACGAAAATTCCGTACCTCTAGTCATTATATTATAATGACTAGAGGTACGGAATTTTCGTTTTCACGAAAAGGATGCGATTTTCTTGAAATTTTGAAAAATGCAATAATACGCATCTGAAAAAAAATCACTAAAATTTATCTGCAGATGAGATTATATACAACAAATCAAACCTACTTTCATATTGGTCAGTTATTTTGCCCATCTGTGGCTGCAAGTCACCACCTTAAAACAAAATACAAAACTTCTCAAAAAATCCTTTTTCAGAGAACTTTCTCAAAATGAGCTGATTGAAGGGTATACTCACTTTCATCGCCTAATGCTTCAATCAGTAAATAATAATGAATATGTCAATGTTTAGCGCATATTCTGGGGTACTAAATGCTGCTTTTCAACCTTTGCTAAAGCAGCGTTACAGAGTTAGTTACTACTACGCTGTTAGTTGAACAACGTAGAAGCAGAAAGCTTTTTTATCAAATATAATGTCGCCGTTACGGACAGAACGATTTTAAATGGCCAAATATTGGAAGTAATACAACAATGTTAGCTTTTAATTAATATTTAATATAAATTTTAGGTATATTAAACAGTTGTTTTATATGCAGTATATCGATATTTTCAATTTTCTTTTTGCGAAATATTTTTTTTTTTTGCGAAAATTCTGTACATCTAATAAAGACTGAATATGTATTTCTTTCCATCAAATCTTTATCAATAATAATAACGAATGAAGTGTAATGTCCCCTCTAGGACAAGCTAAGCCGGGTGTAGGAATACGCAAAATCATACACGACTTTTTCTATGGTCATTCTTTTCATGTATAATGTATTTTTAAGGTATTTCTTGTGAATTTCCTAAACTAAAGTAATAAATAAAAATTGATACATTGAATAGCACAATAAATACTAGAGATGTTATTATTGTTGGCAACTCCACTTTCTTTGCCTTATAAGTTGCAATTCATACGGTTAGTCCTAGCACATCTCGTGCCGTCCCTCAGCCGCCTTCTGTGACGTGTTAATTGCTAACATAAACACCGCAGTCATAATTGCGCATCTTTTAATGGACCAGCAACCAGAAGCTATTTACATGATCCCCTTATTTATAAGCAACATATCAAACTCTACTCAATCAACAAACGGATGCTGCTAAGATAAACCATTATAAGAAAAGCGGTAAAGTTATTTGTTTATTACAGTAAGCTAATGCAGGTCATCAGAAAATAATGATGATGTAGAAATAGTAAATGAGTCGTTAAGTTTTATGAAAAGTATAAAACGGCAGGTAATACCTTTAACGACAGCATGGAGCACTTATAACGACACACAGAAGGAGCCTCCACAACTATATTTTTGACTTTCTAGTCAGCAATCACGAACAATCGGGCATCCCTGGAAATTAAGTTGATCCACTCCAGTGTGGAGTGGATCAACTCATCCGCTCATTCGCATTCCATTCTGAACGCCTATAGGTGATAGACCACCCAAAACACCCACAGCAAGGGCAAGAACCTCACGACAATCGCCACAAATCGCAAGAGCCATTCTTGAGCAGCACATAACCGGGAGCGTTGGAGACAATCTTCGAGTCAGTCTTCGACATAAAGAAATATATAGAACTAGTGTCCTATCTCCCCTGTGTCACCTGGTGTTGCCTCGACGGACTGAGGAGCTGTCAAGTGGAGCTATCAAGTGGAGTCGAGCAGGAAGTGACAAGTGGAGCTAAACTCGTTCGCTGGGCCACAGAGATAATTCAATATGCTACTGTGGAACCACCTCATATCCCGAAAACCAACTCCTATCCTGTCCGCAGTGGGGCGGTGTTGACTACAACGCGTCACCCTAGGCTGGTATAACGATATGAGATCATTTTTTAGTCATGGGATGAGCGTAGAAGACTTATGTTAAGACAACACAAATCTACTCTCTAGCTAGGCCAACACACCCGTCAGATACCATCGCCTTACAGTGAGGCACCGGAAGAGGAAAACACCCCACAGCCTCACCCCTGACTACCAGTGTATTACTCAGGATACCACCTTCCTCCCGACTGGTTACAGATTCGAAGTCGCTTGCGCGGTAATCTCCCGTACGTAGCGGTGATACGGTGTCTACCGAATCTATCGCAGACCACGGCATCCTTTTCCCGGCTTCTCGCCCGGAAATGGGTAGCCGAATGGTCTACCGGGGGTCTCGCGGGACTAGCGCGAAATACTCACTGCGTTCCGTACTTTAAAAAATATTAAATATTAACTATGGTAGCTGAATATGTTCTTCGATGTTAAATTTATGCGAGAACCAACGTCACAAAACGTGAACTAAATAGTGATCACCACACCCATGACACTCGCCACGGGTTAAATATTGCCCTTCCCAGAGTGCATCTAACACAGACTTAAAAATCCTTCAATTACGTTACTTTTAAGCTTTTTAACTGCCTCCCACTACAAACTAGACTTCTGGAGTTAACATTTTTCGAGAGTTTTATAAAAAGAAAATTGGCATCCACACATGCTTTCTATAGGTTGGACGAATTCTACAGCTGTGCTGAATCGTTTGTAGTCTAAATAGTATTTGTATATTACATTTAAAAAGTTTAGGGCATGAAATTCTATTTTACAATATTGATAGGATTTTTTTAATATACGCTTCAGTCGTTTTAGTTGTTAAGTTGACTTTTGAAACGGTATTATTTCCAAATTATGTTGGAATTTGATTAGTGGATCATTTAATATTTCGTTTTATATATTTTTTTTTGTTTCGTTTTTTTTTTTTTTGATGCGATTATTTTTTATTTTATTTTGTTATGTCTTTTAATTTGACACTATTTGACACTATTTTGACACTATTTTGAAATTCAACTAATATATGTAATTTATCTAATATGTATTTTTTCTTGACGATTTCACCAGATTAGGTATCTTTGTTGTAGATATCTAGTCTTTTTTGAAAAATAAATTATGATTATGATTATGATGATTACCGCCATGACAACTATCATGATAGTTATGTTATAATAATTATTTTTTTAACATTTAATTTTGTGAAGCAGCTAAGTGTGGGAATGCTTACTAATGCTTTACTGGAGTAGTAGGTGTATTGTAGGGGAAGTCTCTAACGCCGGGCGGTACCTAGCGTCTGACACGAATAGTATCTCGACAAGTCACGGCGCGATCGATACAAAGACGGGTGAAAAGGGTGCGGGCAAGCATACGCTTTTCCTTTTCCTGCGTCATTCTATCGATCACGCCGCGACTTGTCGAGATACTATTAGTATCCGACGCTATGTGCCGTCCGGCTTTAGGAGACTTCCCACTATAACAGGAATTTAGCAAACGCCATAAGTACGAGTTGTACCACTTTAACATAAGGTAATTGCTAGTGGGTGGTAAATCATTATTAACAGACGAAACTATCCTAGGGAGCATTATAATAAGTATACATATTGAAAAATATTTTGTATTTGGATACGGTTTTTTTAGCCTTGCATATTTAGTTTATAGATCAATAAACTAAACTAAATTATTATTTATATATTTTACTAGCTGACCCGTGCCCACTTCGTTGGGCGGTAAAACTTTTTACCTGTGATGAAATTATAAGTGTGGTTCGGTTAGTCCTGAGTGCTATGATTTATTTCCTGACTGCCAAAAGAAGGGTTATAATTTTACTGCATGTGCATATATTTTTTTTTTATTTATTTATTTAAATCCAAAATAAAAATTTACAATGTTGACATAAATAATACAGTGTAAAAAAGAGCAAATACTTAATCATTGTTTGCGAAGTAAAGAAAGTACAGATTTGATGGATTTTATCAGCTCCACTAGACTACAGTATGTTCTGGAGTGATACCACTCTTATATTTGTTACATAGTACATGTACACATTTTTATAAATTTTCGGTTAAAATAATTAAAATTTTTACCAACATCGTTAAGAAAATTTGAAGAAAAGGACATCTAATCTTAGTTAGTGAAGGGGTAATAATAAAAGGATAAAAGGATAATTACCTACATAGGCATTATAATAAATAGATACATTTATATATAAATACACACTCATACATATATATATATTTATATATATATATATATATATATATATATATATATATATATATATATATATATATATATATATATATATATATATATATATATATATATATATATATATATATATATATATATATATATATATATATATATATATATATATATATATATATATATATATATATATATATATATATATATATATATATATATATATATATATATATATATATATATATATATATATATATATATATATTGAAATATTTGATAGTTTTGTGTATATATTCTTTTTAGAATTGATCAATAAGATGATTATAAAGTAAATAATTATAAAAGCCACTTACATCGTGACGAAGGATTCCCTTGATCGGATTCGGGAATGCTTTAGGTGTTAACGAGAATGATGAATGCCTCTCACTTGCGGAAAGAGGAGTAGGTTTAAGTTGGGCCCATTTTTCAACTAGTAAACGCTCACCCTTCATCCAATTATCTCAAAAATTAAGCTACAATCCTTCTTTATACGTAAACTCACTCAATTTCCTATTATTTCAGGGGAAATAACAAGACAAGACGAGCTACTTGACAGATGGAAGAATTTAAAATTTCGAATTTCGTTTTTTTATTTTCTAAAGGTGCGATATAAAGAAGCTGCGATCAATATTCAGCTGAAAACTTAAAACTAAAAGCGTGACATGCCCTCATATCAATGAAAGGAAGCAGTCAGCTCTTTCCTATTAGTTGGAAAGATTACCTTTAACCTAAATGGATTATTTACAATGAACGAAACATAAAATATGTAAAAATTCAATATTTTGAAATATTTGATAGTTTTGTGTATATATTCTTTTTAGAATTGATCAATAAGATGATTATAAAGTAAATAATTATAAAAGCCACTTACATCGTGACGAAGGATTCCCTTGATCGGATTCGGGAATGCTTTAGGTGTTAACGAGAATGATGAATGCCTCTCACTTGCGGAAAGAGGAGTAGGTTTAAGTTGGGCCCATTTTTCAACTAGTAAACGCTCACCCTTCATCCAATTATCTCAAAAATTAAGCTACAATCCTTCTTTATACGTAAACTCACTCAATTTCCTATTATTTCAGGGGAAATAACAAGACAAGACGAGCTACTTGACAGATGGAAGAATTTAAAATTTCGAATTTCGTTTTTTTATTTTCTAAAGGTGCGATATAAAGAAGCTGCGATCAATATTCAGCTGAAAACTTAAAACTAAAAGCGTGACATGCCCTCATATCAATGAAAGGAAGCAGTCAGCTCTTTCCTATTAGTTGGAAAGATTACCTGGTTCGGTTAGTACTGAGTGCTATGATTTATTTCCTGACTGCCAAAAGACGGGTTATATTTTTACTGCATATGTATGTATGTATTTGCATGCCAATTTGACTATATTACCGTTATTTGTGAGTGTCTTCTTGTGAGTGTCTTATTTGTGAGTATCTTATCTCTTTAACCATTTATGCAGTAAAAGTAAAATTATATGCAATAAAAGGGAAAAGTCTTTTGTTTTAAATACTTGAGACGTTAAATTTACTTATTTTGATAATAATTCATAATTGTTGATAATATGACCAATAAACATGACCTAACGATTTAAATTATTTTTCTAATTGTGACTTAAATATAAAAGTTACACGTATGCTGTCGCTGACTTTTTTGTAGGCATTATCTATCTCTACAACTTTTCTCTAGAACTTAATCATATATCTCTCATCGTTAAGGTAGCGTTAGTTAGAAACCTTTTCGTTGGACCGTTTTTTTCGACTTACTTTGGAAATCCTACTACCACTAAAAAGTCTTTACATTTTTTGGATTAATAAGGTATAGCCTATGACACTCACAAATAACGTGGCTTTCTATTGGTAAAAGAATTTTCAAAATCGGTTCAGTAAATCCAGAGATTACTTCCTACAACGTCACAAACTTTACCTCTTTATAATATTAGTATAGATTAAAACTGCTTCCACAGCGGCGCCGACCGCGACCTTAGGTTGCGAGCGCATGTCCCAATGGCGACGTCACATGTCGCTATGGCGCCGTGAGCGACGACAGCGCTAATTTTACGCGGTGGTCGCGCGCAATCAAGTAGTTATAACCGTGTACTCATAGAGGGCGCTAAAAATACCCCTACCGTAATCGTACCCCGCTTCATCTCACCCCTCGCCTATCTCAAAAGAAAGTTGAATTTGATTTAGCCAATAGCGTCACCTTAAGAGCATTAATTGTAAAATGTTAAAATGAAATCACGGCAAAAATCTTGACCCTAGTTATAATGTATTTAATATTTGGTTGTACACACATTCATTTACATATTCATGTAAACATTAGACTGTTTTACAAAAGCGACAAATTTTATTTTTCATAATCATATCGAAAATATATGGTTAGAAATGGTAAAAAAAACAATTAATACAAAAAAAAGTTTGCCCAATTTTAATAAAAATTAAATTCCACCGAATCTTTTTTGACCGTTTCCAACAACATTTTCGATTTAATTTTAAAAAAATATACTTACAACACAAAAGCCGTTGTTGGTGGAAGCTCGTGCCACGTGTTGAGTACTTTTGAGGTTATGAAAATCACTTGATTAACTAATCGTGCAAAATACACTCTAAATTGATAATTTTATTATTATTAATAAAATAGGAATGATTAATAGTTAATATGAGAGTTACACTGAGATAGCAAAATAATAATTGTCAACGTTACTACTACACTTGATGCATAAACAATAATGATGGCCGACAACTGTGTAGGGAGTGAGAGAAGTCTTATTGTGTGAGAGAAACAGGAGACCGGCTTCGTTCTCATCCCTACTCCGTGCTGTTTACTGGGTGAGAAGTGACACCTGTAGACAACTGGCGGGGATAACTAATTAAATGACGATTGATCAGTTATCGACCGTGGATGAAAAATGATTAAATTACTGAAATGGCTATTAAAAAATAAGGGTTGGTGATAAAAGGGTAAAAATTTAGGGTTGTATGTATTTTTTAATGCGACATAATAAAAAAATAAAGAAATTAAAAAAATGTCTAAAAATTAAAGAAAAATGTTTAGGGTGGACAACCCTTATCACTAAGGGGTATGAAAAATAGATGTTGGCCGATTCTCAGACCTACTCAATGAGCTCACAAAATTTCATGAGAATCGGTCAAGCCGTTTCGGAGGAGTACGGGAACGAACATTGTGACACGAGAATTTTATCTATATATAAGATATATAGGTATATATATATATATATATATATATATATATATATATATATATATATATATATATATATATATATATATATATATATATATATATATATATATATACAGAATATCATCAATACTTTCAAAGAAAGGAAGAAATAAAGTTACCAAATTGTTAAAAAGCCTCTTAAAAAAACGTTCGTTAAATATTATATCAGTCGTTTAACTTAAACACCGTACGCTCAATTTTGATCGTTTAATATCTTAAATATGTCCAATTAGGGGTTGTAAATCATTTTCGCGCGATCGCGAGAGATTTGGGATGCCAACAATGCATAAATTTAAACGGCGCGCCTGTCACGAGTTGTGTGCTGTCCATTTCGCAATTTTACTTTCCCGGCCAACCAACGGTTAAAGAAATTATTGTGAACGCTCTAAAAAAATTGAGATGAAGACGGAAATATCCATCCGCCCCCACCCCCCCCCCCCCCACGAGGTGACTAAGACCATTTCCAGATTGAAGTCTGTATGTTTGTCTGTGTGTGTATCTATATGGTGTGGTGTGTGTGTATTCCTCCACGATAGTGCCCAAATGCTTCATCCGATTGAGCTGAAATTTGGCACGCTGGCATTGGTCATTGCAAGAGTTAAATTGCGGTTAAAATCGGTTCAGCAGGGGGCGCGCCAGCCATACTGCAATCTCTAAATATTGGACTTAGGGACTTGAAATTTGATACACAGATGGTATATTATGCCAAAACCACATTGTGATGATTTTCTTAGATTATCTATTATACAAGCGACACAAATAAATTTAAAATTCCGCCGTATTTAAGAAAATACAACATCATATCGGAAAATAGCCTTTTAAAATGTTACGTTTGCATCACGAATTATTAATGTCGACGTTAACATCTACTGTGATGTGTATCCTATATCACGCCCCCTATTTTCCAACACGATGTTGTATTTTCTCTTAAATACGGCGGTATTTAAAAAATAATTGTGTTGCTTGTATGACAGATACCGTGCAAAACTTAAGTATTGAATGGTTTCGATAGACGAGAAACGTCACCCAACTCCGCTAAGTATAGTATAAGCATTCAGGAATTTATTCGCATCGAGCGGTAATGCTCGATACCGTGCGATACTTAAGTATTGAATGGGCTCGATAGAAGCGAAACGTCAGCCAACTCCGCTATGGGAATTTATTCACGTCGAGTGGCAACACTGTTAACGTATCGGCAACACTGTTAAAATAAATTACTAACCTTTATTTTTTTATGAAGAATACTGTTTGCCATCGCACATTTATGCTTATTGATTTTAAATGTATGTTGTATGTTAGAAAAATAAATTAATAGTTTTAAAAAAAACACGCTTTTCGGCTATGATACGGTATTCACATACACACGGCTATGATACGATATTCTATCATGGTATGCCAGTGCCTACCTTCCGGCTTCATCATCATATCTTGAAACCTAATCGTCGTCAAAGTTCATTCCAAGACTTTTCTAACAAGTTCAAACACAGCTATGATACGATGTTCCATCATGAAGTTCCAGTTCATATCTTCCATCATCAGATCAGTTCGACAGTACCATATTATTGTATTGTCATCAGAACTACATACAGCTGCCAATTTTTATGACGCTGCGATCTTTGGAATATGGTTAAATTAGTTACCTTAGATTCCATTACATAGTTAGTTACATACTGGTCGACATAATAAAAGCGTGTTAAAAAAACAAGCCATGTGAATCGCCGCGTGGTCGCCATGTTGGTTGTTTTGATCGTGTTAGCCGTTCGCTCTCATACACCTGTAATTTTTGCGATTTCTGTTATTATTTGTGTATAAGCAGCACGACAAATAGGCAAAATTCAAATCATCGGTAATTAGCCAGGTTCTTTAAAATGTCGAAAGATGTATTTTTTAATGCATTGATAAAAAACAATCAAATTCTACAAGAAAGCAGAAACACAATGACGCACAACTAACTAAAATGGCGCCTGACGTTTCGAAGTAATACTCGAGTAGAGTTGGTCTGATACTTGGCACCGAATCACTACTTAAATAGCACTCGCCATGAAAACGAAAACTGGTACTCACCAGTACTGCAGTATTGACCAATGCTGGACTATAAACTTGGGTGTTAGTGACGACAACCATTGCGATCGCCTGTGTTATTGACGTGACAACGTCTTATAATTCGATGGAGCCGGCTGCACGTACGAAAAAACATGACTCATGCGGCGTTACCTCGCTCTGAGGCGTTCTATTTATTATATTTATTATTTAATATAAATGCTGCTATCTACCGGTTGCGACAAGAATTATTTACTAACCTCAGTCGAAAATAGTATGAATGAAAATCAATAGATTGATTTAAATTCTTGACATAATTTTATATGTATTCTTGATATACGGAATTTATTTATTTATTTATTTATTTAAGAATTAATTACTATGAAACATTGATTAGCTTATAAAAATAACAGGAACCGAATGGCAAAACCTTAACCTTTTGCTTATTTGTTTCTGTCACCCAACTGGGACTAGCCCGTTCTAGGGTGGACAGGACTCCAATATTACAATCAAGTTTGCTTGATTGCTTACAAATATACAAGTTTTAGTAAAAAGCTAATGACACTAAATTGCCCTAAAATGTGGTCTTCAGAATAAAATAAAAAAATAATAATAATAAAAAAATATTAAAAGATAATATAATAAATAAAAAGCAATTCCATTATTTAATCGGCAATAAATATCATATAAAATTCTATTAAATAAAATAAATAAAGTTATATGTGAGAAAAGGAAGAAACGGTCATTAATATTTATTAATATAAAATTACCTAGTCTAAAAAGTATACTTCATTGTCAAAGTCAAATATTTTTTGGTAGTTAGTTCAATGTTAAAATATACTTAACATATATGTTTAAAAATATGTTAATAATTTGTGCACCTAAGTTTTATTATACTATTATTTCTAACATTTGATGTATGGTTAGTCTGTCATGATTCGATAACCATTTCTTTAGTTTATTTTTGAATTCCCTAAATGTCAAGTTCATTTTTATTTCCATATTGATCAGATTGTAAAATCTCGGAATGTTATTACTGAACGGATAATTTTCTTCTGGGTACAACGAAGTAAGCAACTTTTATTAAAAAAAAAAATTTACATAATTGTATTTATGCGTACAAATAAATGTAACTTGATCAATTGAATTGTGATTTCCATTTACCTCCTTCTCTATATCCATACAAAATATCTATCAAACAAATAAAATTAAAATTTTCTTTTGAAAAATGCAACCATTCCATCAGTATTTTCTTATGACGTTGTCACGTCCAACTATCGTCAGTAAACCGACTTTACAGACAACCGATTTTTATAGATACCACGCAGATCTCAAGCGCATTTCTTACTCCATCTGGTAATAGCTTCAGCTCGCTGAATTTCCTTTGTTTCTACGTTGTTCATATCATGAGCAGTGTTTTCTTGGAATGCACAAAGGGATACATAATTGTGTTCGCAGCAGTGGCTTCAAATCAACCAATCACTCGTCACGCCCACCTGTGGTAAACGTGGCCCAAAGACAACAGGACGCCGCGATAGCATCGCCACCAGCCGGCCCTCCATTCAACGGACTCCTGGACGGGGTAACTGAAGGAATCAGCGCTGCGATCTCGTCTCCCCGCGCTAGTCCGGTAGCCCATTGTGGTATATTCTGCGCCATCGGGCACACCAATCAAAATGACCAGAGTTCTAACTTTTATTTCTTTGTTTCTACTCTTTATAGTGAAATTTCTCAATCGGCTGGTTTATTACCAAACGACCATCTCTAACAACCAACCCTACTATGAAGTGTTTATATGTATATGTGCAAATGTAAGTGCACCATGTGGGTGTGTGTCGTTAATGCCTTCGATCAAGAAATGTTACATGCAATTCCGGTAATTTAATCCCAACATATGATGGTAACCCAGCCGGGAATCGTACCCAGATCCAAACAATATAAGATCAGTCAACCTAACCTTTATGCCAGCGGGCCGTGCCGAACACGAAATTTTAAGTAAAACTTTGTATTTGTATGCGGCTGAGAATAGACAAATATAACATAAAATCGAAGACTATCGCGGTTGTTTGACATTATAAATAGGATAGAAAACGAATTTACCACGTGAAATTTGTAGCACCCGACGTTTCGGTGACGTTGCAGCCGCCGTTGTCTACCCTGGACATTTCGCTGACGTTGCAGCCGCCGTTGTCTACCCTGGACAACGGCGGCTGCAACGTCACCGAAACGTCGGGTGCTACAAATTTCACGCTGTAAATTCGTTTTCTATCCTATTTATAATGACAAATATAACATTTTGTCATTGCGTTTTAAATAAATGTTTTATTTTAAGTTTATCGTTTTAGTCTTTCAGTTCTAGAGTTTTCAAAGCTTAGACAGACAGCGGCGCGCGCTTCGCGAGTCGTGTGTCATTGTGACTTCACGGTACATGACTGTTAATTTTGAAATAAAATAAAAACTTTCGTATTTAGGTATTAACTTTCCTATTTAGAGGGAGTTTGGAAATGTATCTTTCCAAAGCAGCGGGGGGTAGTTGTTCACCTGATGTCAGCTACCTTTGAACTGATCCGTTGGTCACCCGATCCCGTGTGATATGGACAGAAAAGGGCGCCACGGTCCGCGATAAATTTAAACTGAATGACCGCTAACATCAGGTAGAAGCCGCACAAGTGACCTCGAATCTGGTTCCATACTGGAGGACGTGTAAATTCGTCCAAATGTAGGAGTTAGGGTGCGAGCTTGGCCTACTGTGTACACTTTCCAGTGTCATCTAGTTAAGGCGTTGGACCGTTATGGGCCTTGGCGTAGCTTGATTGTGAATTGTTATAATCAACTTCCCCCTTATATAGTTATATTATGTAAAATATAAAGCAAATGGGTTTTGCTAAAACATTTATACAAGAAATATGTCACATTATTTTTTAAATGTACCGAGTCGTGACAATAACCAATGTTAATTATTTATTCATTTATTTAATAGTTCGTCCTGGATGCAGAAAGCTTCAAGGCGATTTAAGTCATCTTGCATATTAAACCAGACATATAAATTAAGATGACAAAATCTGTGCTTGAATATTTCATGATTACTTTTTAATATTGTTTTTTTTAATTGAGTAAAAAAGAAAAATGTAATGTTGCAGAAATTATATTATTTTACACTATTTTTCTGGTAAGGTTTACTCTAATTATTTTTATATTTATATTAAAGATATCGATAAAAATTAAGAGGGAAATACATATCTACTTGACTTTTTACCTATTTTAAAATATTTTATATAATGTAAAATTTATTTTATTATATCACATTGTCTCTTTTATATTAGACCGTAATATACATAGATTTTTGTTACGTTTAGTTTTTATTTTTGCAGAAAAAGTCATGAAATAATCGCTAACCTTTTTTTATATTCAAAAACCATGTAAAATTATCTTAAACATCAGTTAGTACGACAAAAAAAATAAATCAAAACATACAGCACATCTAGATACAACCCGTCTAGGCTTAGTTTGTTGTGCGATTTCGCTTCATCTAGGGTATGCTTACATTAGCATATTTACAGAGCTATATTTTTCCTTAATCATTTGTTTATGACTATAATAGTATTTATCAATTAACCCGGCTTTAGTATTTATTTTAGATAAACCACGTAATACCTACAGCCACACAGATTAACCCTTCCTATGTGAGCTAACCATTCTTGGTTAGGCGCTTACAAATGCCTAAAATGGTATCTAATCAATATTGGTTAGGGCGCTCCGCGCTGTGCTAACTTTGTAATATTTATTCATTATTATCTTAATTGTTTTACGAGATAATGTTATAATGTTATAATATTTCAAATTTCAATGCGATCATTTTACAGTTATTCTTTTTACGATCCGTATAGTAGTTTAAAAGTTATGGTCGTTTTTTCTCAAGGCCATCGACTTCACGCGCAAAACTGTCCCGGGCAGAAATTTTTACCCCGCGATAAGAGCGAAGAGTTCTCCTAATACGTATGTTAGGCATTCGTGAACTACGGGAAAACATTCGACTCGATCCACATCTGGTGGAGCTACCAACGTTGAGCGACTATAATTTGACCATATCCCGGAATCCAGAAATAAGTTTCACTGGCTAACAACCATGAAGAAAAGAGACATGACAGTTCTTTTCCTGCTCTTCAGGATTTTGGAGGTTGTCACAATTGATTATTTTACCAGCAGATTTACTACACTTTTGGCTCATGGGCACCTCCTAAGATCTAAAGATAACCCACTGCTCTCTATTTGTAGTCACAGCAGTAACTTCTTATCATACTGTTTCACCGCTCATGGAGCCCGTCTATAGAATTCAACTATTAACAAAAATCGACATGTCCAGTTCCTTTCTTTATATATTACAAAATAAAATAAATAACTAAGATCGTGATTAAGGCGACATGAGATCTCAGAAAAATATCCAAAATGGGCGGACACGCGAAAAAATAGGCGGAGTCAATTTTGTAGGGTTTAACCAATAAAAATCCAGCGCTGGCACAGAATAACTATCTTTACGCAGTGGTGGTATAAGGGTGTTAATGGCAAATCATATTTAGCGTAACTCTCAGTGCGCTCTCACGTTTTAATTAATTGTAATTAACTTAGGGCCTAAATAAAAAATGTGCCTAAGTGCTGCCCTAGACAATTAACCAGTCAATATAATGAAATTATAATAAAATACACTCACCGCTTACATTGTAGGAGTAAACGCGCCTGAAAGTTTTCGAAGCGGAGCAACTTTTTTGTGTCTAAATTTTAAATTGGTTCCTTATAGAGGGATTAACCTAAAAACTTTTTTAAGTTATTGCTTATATTTTTCAAAAAACATAAAACTAAAATTCCTCAGATATGGTCTTTCCCAGGTATCATGTCGCCTTAAGGGGCTATATGGGCCAAGGCTCCCGCAGATTGCAACAAGGGGCTTCCGAGCTGCTTGTCTCGGGTGCGCGCGCGCGCTCAGAAATCTCGGCCATTTTGTATTCAATGCGCAGACGCTAATATGGCGAGAGAAATATTGACAGGTACAATAATTTATCGGTGCGCTCGGGCAATTTCTTTTATGGGAAGATACACCCGCCGAACGGACGCAGAACCGCCGTATATAGCTGCTGCAGCGTCGCCGGCACGGGGAAATGAAACCGCTGCCAGCTGCTGCTGACCAGATCTGAAGAGATGATAGCCAAAACTCAATTTACGGGCAATAATGTCTATTTTGGATCGGGCTAAAGCCCTAACATGCTTTAGACTACTTTAGGGTAATAATAACTAGAATATATTAAATATTTGATAGGTTTTGTAAATATTCTTTACAGAATTTGTTATAGAGATTGGTTATGAAGAAAATAATAATAAAAGCCACTTACTTAGTGACGAAGGAGTTCTTTGATCGGATTTGGGAACGCTTTATATTTAAACAGGATGGGTTGGATGTCTCTGACTTGCAAACAGAGATGTATTGAGAATTGATTACGTCACAGAAATAATACGGCGTAATAGAATAATATACATAAATCTATCTAAACATTAAGTGCTTATATATTACATATTGAAACCTGTATATCAAATAAAAAATTGGCATATTTATGTAAATATTATACGAACAATAAGAGCTATATTATAAAACTAGCTGACCCGTGCCCACTTCGTTGGGCGGTAAAGCTTTTTACCTGTGATGAAATTATGAGTGTGGTTCGGTTAGTACTAAGTGCTATGATTTATTTCCTGACTGCCAAAAGAAGGGTTATATTTTTACTGCATATGTATGTATGTATTTGCATGCCAATTTGGCTATAATACCGTTATTTGTGAGTGTCTTCTTGTGAGTGTCTTATTTGTGAGCGTATTATCTATTTAACTATTTATGCAGTAAAAGGAAAATTAAACGCAGTAAAAGGGAAAAGTATTTTGTTTGACACTTGAGACGATAAATTTACTTATTTTGATAAGAATTCATAATTATTGATAATATGACCAATGAACATGACCTAACGATTTAAATATTTTTTTTAATATAAAATACTATCATTAGGCATTATCAAGCATCTCGACTATATCTCTTTCTGTAATAGGTTTAAAACGATTTTCAATTTGACTAAAATGTATTGACTATTTCTATTATTAGGTAGGCACATATTAATTATACCTTGACTATTTTTATTTGCAATATTTATTTATTTTTTTTTTTATTTTTTTTTTTTTTATATAATATAATCACTAAGACATTTTATTTTACTTTTTGACAACCGTCATATTTTTTTTGTTATTTTGGACATAACATTTATTAATTTTATACTAAAAAAACTTATTTTTATCGTTATTTTAAAGAATTAATTGCTCTGTGTTTTTTATCTGGTAAACTAAATGGTGAGACTCGATTTAATTCTACAATAATACCTTCTTTATTCGTATGAGTAACCTATTATATTTTGATTATTAATAGAAGAATTTGATCATTAATGAAGAATTCAAACATATCACGTCCAAATGTTAATGTAATACAACTGTCTATACAACTATGTATAAGTTTTTAGGACAATAAATTATTTAGTTTGATTTGATTTAAAGCTCTACAACTTTTCTCTAAAACTTAATCATATATCTCTCATCGTTAAGGCAGCGTTAGTTAAAAACGTTTTCGTTCGACCGTTTATTTTTATTTTATTTTATTTTTATTTTTATTTTTCAGAAAACTTACAGCGTTTTATACTTAATACTAACACATAATATATACATCTAAGGCCAATTAAAAGTTTTCACAATTAAATTAAATCTATTGTTACATGCAATGAGCAATGATACAAATGCAGGTTCAAGTAAGGGGAAAGGGATAGGGTAAGCTAAGTAAGTAAGTAAGATAAGCCATATTATGAGTTATTTAGATGTATAATATATGATGATATATAACGTATATACATATATACATACATACACGTGCACAAACAATAAATTAATATAAATAATACGATACGGTAATAATAAAATGTAAAAATATAGTTAATATAAATATATATATATATATATATATATAATATACATCACAATGTATTTATAATGTTAATATACATATGAACTTTTATAGAGAATATTATACTGACTAGAAAGCATTGTTATAGTGTAGTGGTGATTGCCACAGCCTACGTACCCAACGGACGAAGAAATACCAATCAAACCCGAAGGCTGTTTATCGTATTTCTAATTTCTTCGAAGCAAGTATTTGAAGATAAATTAAAAATATCCACACATTGAAAGTTGAGGTTATATGATCGAAGTGCTCTATAAAAATACATATTTTGACCATAATTGGTATTGACTCTCGGTAGATAAAATAAATCTCGAGCCCTGGTCTTATTGTTGGGGATTCGGTAGGAGATTCTGCCAACAGAATAGGGACTGTCTATTTTATTATTAATAATATTGTACAGAAAACGTATATCATATTGGAGGCGCCTATCCTCGAGTGAGTCCATGTTATGACGGTTAAGTCTCTCTGAGTAACTTTCGGAGGTTTGAAACGATTTAAAATCAAGATGTCTCATGAAGTACTTCTGGAGTCTCTCAACTCTATTTTTATAGACTGTATATTGAGGCGACCAAATGATAGATCCGTATTCGAGAATGCTGCGTACATAGGAGAAGTATAAAATCTTAAGGGTTCTTACATCGCTAAACGGTTCTGCGACTATTCGCTATATACAACGCTATTCTGCGACTTACTTTGCAAATCCGAACCACGAAAAATTCTTTTCATTTTTCGGATTAATATATAGCCTATGATACTCACAAATAACGTGGCTTTCTATTGGTAAAAGAATTTAGAAAATGGTTTCAGTAGATGCAGAGATTACTTCCTACAACCTCACTAACTTTACCTCTTTATAATATTAGTATAGATATTCGTTTGTTATTACCTCATTATCTCATATCGACATAGGATTCCGTGTAGGCATGTATTCACCGACTCTTGAAAGTTGATTTTTTTTATCTAAATTATGAAAAAAATTAAACTCTATTGGAGCAAGGTCGAGCAATTACGGCGGGTGACCAAGAGCCTTCAGCCACAACTCCTGCAACTTTGCGACCTTTTGCAGTAAAATCTGTGGTTATGCGTTGTCATGCAGAAGCAGGGGCTATGCGCAATTTACTATGCTACCCCTAGAATGTGTATCGTCCCTTCCGGGATGCAAAAGGTACGGCCGAGTTTTTACTTCACAAGTTTAGGGATTAATCAGGTGCTTCTTCATCATTGTTTGCGGTTCTTAGCAGTACACATTTACGGTAGCTGTATAGCCAGTCTGCAAGAAGCTGTAACAGAAAACACCGTCACAGGATCTCATATTTGAAAATAATGCAAATTGTCATTTTTACCATAGTTGCACAAACGACAGACAAATAAACAGCTGATTCTTAAAAAAGAACAACATGGCCTTGCACTAAAATTTATTCGGATAGGAAATTCCAACCCAAACCCAAGTTCAAAGTGGCAAGTATGAAAAAAAAGCAATTACATAAGTAAGGACCCAATATATAGCGCCATCTATAGTGCACCGCTATATTGCCATACCAGGAACGCCGCTATATTAAACAAAAGAGAAGATTAACTAATGTTTGTGACCATGAGTGCTAGGGCCATGCCGGGGGGGGGGGGGGTCCGAGGGGTCCGGAAATGAAATGGATTTAAACTAGATAAAATCGACTTTTAGGTGCAAAAAATACATTAGGGGTATTCCGCTAAGCTATGCCGTCCCAACATTTATATGTTGTTGAACATCTTGTCGACTCTACCAGTAACCACTTGCACTCCGGAAAGGTCATTTTCCACACTTAGACGCCTATAAACCTACCTACGGAATTCTTGTCGGCAAGAGAGACTAAACGGATTAGCCTTAATGGCAATTCACAGAGACGTCATCATCCCAACTGATGATGTTATAACCGAATTTGCCCGTAAAAAGTCTAGAAGGCTTGATTTTGTGTTGTGAATTCACCTTATTGGAAATACCTATGCGGTTTTTAGGTTTAAAAACGAAAATGTTAGTTAGTAGTTAGTACCTACAGTATTTTCGGTGGCGGGCTTCTCCCGTCTTAATGTAAGGGTAATAAAATTTAATTTGAATTAGCCAGTCTTTTTTTTTTGGACCCCCCCCCCCCCCCGAAAAAAAATTCTGGGCACGGCCTTGATGAGTGCTATCTACAAGTACTGTTTCCTAGTGCCAAATATTATTACGGCTTTGAGCAATCTAGTACCCCTATAGTCATAGTCATATAGTCATAGTCATATTTTATTAATTCTAAAAAGTACATACTAAGGAATACGTCATTTTACATTTTCTAGAAGTTATTACAACTTCGTTTATTTTTTTATTTATTTATTTAAGAATGAATTACTATGAAACATTGATTAGCTTATAAAAATAACAGAAACAGAATGGCAAAACCTTAACCTTTTGCTTGTTTGTTTCTGTCACCCAACTGGGACTAGCCCGTTCTAGGGTGAAAATTACGTGTACATATACTTTTTATATGTAAAAGCAAGACACCATCGGATCAATTATAAAAATTAAATCTTACGGACTCAAATAACAAAAAAAAAATGTAAACAACATATTTAAATAATCTGTCAATAAGTTTTTAAAATAGTCAATCAATAAATTTTAAAATAATCAGTTAATAAACAACAAGTTTTACAATAAAATCAAAACTACGGTGACAAAAAACAGAACAAATGTGATAAAATTATAGAGAGCATGCATGGCTAAGTTTCTTTTTATGCATTTCTTAAATGCAACCTCTTGAAGTATTTTAATTTCTGCTGGCAACAAGTTGAAAAATTTAAACCCCAAATATAAATATGATCTCTGGTATAAAGAAAGCCGCACTTTGGGGATTACTACATTATTTTTATTGCGATTGTTATGTTCATGCAGACTCGAATGCTTTTCCTCGTTTTTCAAATTTGCTTTCGCATAAATTATGCACTGATATATAAATTCAGATTGAAATGTTAATATTTTTTTATTTTTAAAGATCGAAGCACAGTGGTCGTCTCTTTTTAACCCAAATATCGTCCTGAGAGCTTGCTTTTGCAGTATAAAAATACGATGGCTATCTGGTGCATTACCCCATGTTAGGATACCACAAGCCATCTTCGAATGAAAGCACGCATAGTATGTGCTCATTGCGGCTTGTTCACCGGCTAGAAATTTGATTTTTCGTATGGCATAAATAGCAGAACACAGTTCCTTCGATAGCCTCTCGATATGTGGACTCCAGTTTAATTTCTGGCCTATTGTAATACCTAGAAATTTGGCCGCGTTAACGACCTGAACTTTATTAGAGTCCATGCTGATATTGATATTGTTAACTTTTTTTAAGGAAAAATTCATGGCTACCGTTTTGGTGGGATTTAATAATAATTGGTTCGTTTTAAACCAGTTACTAGCTACAGAGAGACATTTGTTGGCATTATGTCCTACTTCATCGCTAGTTGTACCTTGGAATACAAAACTAGTGTCATCTGCGTTTAGTAATGTATTACAATTTAAGGGCATTGAATTACTCACATCATTTATAAAAATAATAAATAAAAGCGGACCCAGAATAGAACCTTGAGGTACTCCACATGTTATAGGTTTTGGGAGTGATTTAATTTTCTTTATCTTCACAATTTGAGACCTATCTTTAAGATATGACTTTATTAAATCGAGACTTCTGCCTCTAAATCCGTACAGCTCAAGTTTATGTAGAAGGATATCATGATTGACAGAATCGAAAGCCTTGGACAAATCACAGAATACCGCGAGCGGATTTAGAGAGTTGTCCAAGGCTTTTAATATAAGCTTTACTAGTTCCCCAATTGCCATGGTGGTTGATTTGTGTTTTCTAAATCCAAACTGGTTATCGGATAGTATGTTCTTTTTATCCAAGAATTCTAAAAGACGATTGAAAATTATTTTCTCGAAAACCTTTGCAATAATCAATGACAGCAGTAAATTATAAATGACCCACACACCCTCAACTAGACTTCCACCTTTCTCAATAAAACGGGCTCTGCTCCGAAACTCCATAGGAGCCGAGACGGTAGTTCCAATATACGCCAGGGCTCTTGCACTTTATGCTGTCCGACCATTATTCAAAACTGGAATTTATGGAGCCATTCTTGCGCGAGCACATTGCGATTACTTTGAACAAAACACATCGACACTTGCTTGGAAACAGGCCTGCATAAATCCCACCTATATGAAATTTATTATAACAACCGATACCGGGCTGCGCTTAACTTGAGGCGGGATTTCAATACAATAGATTGGAAGTTGCTTGCAGCTAAATTTAATGTTATGTAAACAATTCAATACCGACTCTAGCAAGCGAGAAGTTAAATACAATATATTTGATGGTATGCATCCTCTGCAGCTTTTAGTACAAATTATGCCGGTCAGACAAATTCCAAATTTAAAATAAAATTCCACATCGCGGGACTAGCGCGAAAAACTCACTGCGTTCCGTACTTTAAAAAATATAAAATACTAGATGACCCGGTGAACTTCGTACCACCTAAAATTGATTTGTTTGTAACTCTTCATAAGCGTTTATTGATTCTAATCAACCTTCCAAATCCAATTCATTGAAATCTATATGGCCGAATCGTGTAGGTACGGGTTAAGTTTCGATCGGTGATTAAATGAAAGTCGTTTTATAATTCAAATAAATTCAACGTATTTAATTTACATGATACAATATTAATGCTTTTTCGACTTTTCCGACTTTTTTGCATTTTTCGACTTTCTTGACTTTTTCGACTTTTTTAACTTTTTCGACTTTTTTGACTTTTCCGACTTTTCGACTTTTCCGACTTTTTCGACTTTTCCGACTTTTTTGACTTTTTGACTTGTGGACTTTTCGACTTTTTGAAATTTTACACAATCGCACGGAATGAATAACAGTTATGGATGGCTCAGCTGTCAAACAATAGGATCGCCGCGAACGCAATCTATTGAAAGAGGCCCAATTTCCCAAAAAGACCAACTTCGATTTTTTCGATTTTCAGTTGTTTCTTTTAATTTTTCCTAAATGTTTTTTTTGTAAACCACCCCTGAATCACGGCAAACAAACAAAAGAATAATCATTCAAATCGGTCAAGTCATTTTCGAGATCTTGCGAGACTAACGCACTAAGATATATAGAATGAAACATTATGGAAAAAAGACCGTAGGTGGTATACATGAAACTGCTGAAAGAACACACGAAAAAAAGTGTAAAAGACAGTAAGCGAAAAAATCAGGTCATGGAAGGAAATAAAAGTAGGTACCACTTGTATAGCATGCCTTGAACACAACCGGTATGTCGGCGACGTGTAGCCCCTCATATTTGTTCTTCGGAGGAGAAGTCTTAATCGATGGACAATTCCATGCTTACGGTGAAAATGGATTAAGTATAACGTGGGTGGGTACGGTATGGATACGACCATATTTCATATCAAAGAAAGCGTATTTTTTCTCAAGAAAATTAGTCCCTAGATCTTCGTAATGCAAAGTTGCAGGTAATAAACAAAATGATAACAAAAATAACCGAGTTATTTTTTTATAAATGCAGCAGCCATGTCATAGTGAAACTTAGAACAGGCTATCATAATTAAATGCGTATACAAAATTTCGTGTCTGTGCTGTTGACCGTTGAGGAGTTCCCTCGTTGGAAGCTAACCCTGGGTGCCGCAGTCCTGTCTTGATGAAACTTAGATCTCGGGCTGTTATAATTGAATGCATATACAAAATTTCGTGACTGTGCTGTTGACCGCTGAGGAGTCCCCTCGTCGGGAGCCAATCCTGGGTATAGAATCAGGGCATGCTTGCTATATAAAATGCATTGTCATCGGAGCTGAACCAACATGTAAATTTTCAACTTCATATGATAACATTCGAGGAGTTCCCTCAATTCCTCATGGATCACATTATCAGAACAAAATTTTGATAAAGATGTGACGAATCTGGAAGTACATCATTTCAAATAAAAAGAATTTTCCAAAGCAATTCATAAATGAGGGATTTAAATGAGTCGTTTAAAAATAAATCGGCTGTGGTCTACGATCTATCGGACCTGACAGAAAAACGAAAAGAGCTTTATCATTTGAAGGGCATGTTCACAGCAGACTAAGATGTTAAAATTTCAAATCCACAATATAGCAAAGAAGAGGAAGAAATCAAGAATCACACTCATGAAAGCAAAAATGAGAAATATTGTAGAACGGACTAACACGGATATCATAGCATATTGCAAAGGATAAATAGGTCAATAATTTCAAGAAAATCAAATAAATCAAAATAAATACAAACAAAATCAAATAATTTAAAATGTGTGCATAAGGTAATTTTAGTAATATAAATCCACAACATGACAACTCTACGGTTGTGGTAGAAAATTCCCACGCCCACACAACTTCTAACCTCTGCCTTAGAGCCGTCTGTAAAAATGATGTCCAAGCCAGGGGACCGGGACGATATAAGGTCAGAAAATACTACATTGTTTAGGTTGGGAACTGCCCTACTGGTTTTTTCATCAAAACTGTTTGAGGGATGATGTACGAAGTAGTAAGTCTGTCGGAGAAGGGAAGGTGAAAGTCTTGCTACTGATCTCTCCGCACCGTAATCTATTTCCGGATCGTAATGGAATGCCGCTTGTTCCAGGTTGACAGGAACACTGCGACGGCGCAATCGGTCATGTTGATTTTGTCGTGATTGTTGGCGTTGTGTATGTTGTGCACGAAATTGTTGCAATTTCAATGTATTCGCTTATCGATCATTTTCAGTCGCTCTCAAACATAATTCAGACATGCCAATACGACTATTTTCATTATCCGTCGCTCGCTGGTCATCAGTGCGGCTTGCACGTGAAGTAGATCGCCGCGCATTTGACTGACTTCGACAACCTATGTTACCTATTCTCCTCGGCATTATAATGAACACTGTAAAAAGACACGGAATTGTTTTCAGTCACTCAAATCTGTCGAACATTCCTTGAGAACTTAACAATATTGAAATCCTCAGACTAAGGCCAAATTTGTAGTTATGTATAAGCCTGCAAAGTCTATTTACCTTTATATAATGGCTGATCAAAGTGATTTTTTGCTTAATGCAATTAAATTCGCTTGAAACAAATCTATTCTCCAATCCCACTACCTTTTTTAAAAGAAAAAACGACGTTAAATGTAATAACAATTTCACACAGTCGCGCGGAATGAATTATGAATGGCGTAGCTGTCAAACAATAGAATCTATTGTTAGAAAATATAGAGAGCGCCATCTATTGAGAGAAATACGAAGTGGCCATCCCTAGAAGTACTAATTTCGATTTTTTCGATTTTTTAACTCTTCCTTTGGATTTTTCCTAAATATTTTTTTTTTGTAAACCACCCCTGAATCAAGGCAAACAAAATTAAAAAAAATAATTCAAATCGGTCGAGTCATTTCCGAGATCCTGCGAGACTAACGCACGGAGATTCATTTTTATATATAAGATTAACTATGGTAGCTGAATATATTCCTCGGTGTTTAATTTATGCGAGAACCAACGTCACAAAACGTGAACTAAATGGTAATCACTACACCCATGACATAATTGCCCTTCCCAGAGTGCATCCAACACAGACTAAAAAGTCCTTCAATTACGTTAGTTTTAAGCTTTTTAACTGCCTCCCACTCCAAGCTAGACTTCTGGAGTTAAAATTTTTCGAGAGTTTTATAAAAAGAAAATTGGCATCCACACATGCTTTCTATACGTTGGACGAATTCTACAGCTGTGCTGAATCGTTTGTGGTCTAAATAGTATTTGTATATTAGATTTAAAAAGTTTAGGGCATGAAATGCTATTTTACAACATTGATAGGATTTTTTTAATATACGCTTCAGGCGTTTTAGTTGTTAAGTTGACTTTTAAAACGGTATTATTTCCAAATTATGTTGGAATTTAATTAGTGGATCATTTAACATTTCTTTTCTCATCTATTTTTTTTGTTTTGTTTTTTTTTTATTATTTTCTTTTTTTTATGCGATTATTTTTTATTTTATTTTGCTATTTCTTTTAATTTGACACTATTGCCACTATTTATATTTCTACTATGGTTTTTCATTTTGAAATTTAACTAATATGTAATTTATCTAATATGTATTTTTTCTTGACGATTTCACCAGATTAGGTATCTTTGTAGTAGATATGTAGTCTTTTTTGAAAAATAAAATGTGATTATGATTATGATTATGAATCATTTCAAAAATTCGTCGTTAAAAGTGTTAAAAAATATCAACTGCAATAAAATATTAGTATTTGTATATGGAGTAAAGAAAACATAATGTAGGTATAATGAGAAATATCGACAGAATAACATCGATGGTGCCATAAGGCACCATCGATGTAAAAAAAAACACCGAGCATCGATCTCTAACTATCGATGTATTCGATATATCGGACATCGATGTCCATCCCTACTTCTTATCATTCTTTTTCGCCACGCATGAAGCCCGTCTCTGGAATAATTTGCCCAAGCACAAAGAACTGTTATATGATGGATTTTTAAGTATATTTCTATTGTTTTCCTGTTAATCTGTCAATCTTAATAAATAGTTTAAGATTGTGCCTATTGAGCAAATAATGCTGTCATATTCATAAAGGCCTAAATATGGAATATTTTCTGTAGGCAAAGAGATCGCCTTTTCTTATGAATAAAGCGTTTTATTATTATTGATATTGTTTTTATCATGGCTTGATAACTCTTTTTAGACGGACACACAATCTATATTATATTTAGGATGCTTTAATAGAAATAAATCATAAATAACATAATTCGATATGCAGCAGAGATCGGTGTCGATTTTATTGCCAAAACGAAGCAAGACTGTTTGCGAGCGATCTTGTCCGAATGGCGATAAATGTAAATCAACCGCTGGAATTCCTTGTTTAATCTGCATCGAAAATCGCAATCGGAGCAAATTGAGTATCATATGCGCAGGAGAGAGACATCAACAATAAAAACTTGAAAGCAATAGCTTTATAAAAGTAGCTTATGATTTGAGTATTGAAAGCTTGCTATTTACGTTTTGAAACCTACATACCAAATTAAAAATTCACATATTTATGTAGATAATATTATAATAAAAAGGTAATACTAAAATTTTTAAAAACATTTAAAAAAAAGAGGCCGTCGAATAGGTGTTGACCCGTGAGTGTGACCAACCCTGAACAGAATGGGTCTTCGTGGCCAACCCAGCAAGGGCCCATTAACTCCCATTCTCTGACTAACAGTCGGGGGAGTCTGGAAACAGTACTGTTTCCTATATAGCGGGGGTGGTTGCGGACCTTACGGCGACTGCTCTTGAAACGACCATCGGCTACCCGATCCTGGGTGAACAGCCGGGCAAATGATGCCGTGTTCCGCGATAAATTCGGTATACACCGTTACACCGCTTCGTACGGGAGAGGACCGCGCAAGCGACCTTGAACTCGCAATTGGAAGTAAGGGCGTGAGTGTAAGCCCGCTGGGTAACACACCGGGTAACATCTCGCGGTTAAAGCGTTGACCTCTTACGGGCATGTGGAGGAGCTTGACGGTGGACTGTTTTGTCCAAGTCTTCTGCGCTCACTTCACGGGATTTAAAACGACTAATCGGTAAAACTTCCTGAGGTGACGGGTTCGCCCTTTGTAGTTGACAACTCTATTTGTAGAACTTCAGACCCGTAACCAGTCGTGAGGCTGGTTATCCTGATAGTTAATTTCAGACAGAGATATCCTTTCAAAATTGGTAGCCAGGGAGCGAAGTGGCACTATGAAGTTGGACTCTGGCAGATTCGCGGCTTTGCTAAAATGTAGGTTTGTACCATCTCAAAGTGTTATATGCTCACCTCACGGGAGACAGAATGATCACATATCATTAAAATTCCTGAGATGACAGGTTCGCATATTGAAATTGACCACTCTAGTTGTTCTTAGATGCGTCTGGTAGAAGGGGTGATACATGGCAATAGTCTTTATTGGAAAAAGGAGACCAATACGCGACACACATATTATATACCACACCCAGAGGCATTATTGTTTGTAGATACGGTGGTTAGGAAGGGTTGAGACAAAAAAAATATCTTCGTGAAAGAAAAAAGGAGACCCATATAAGAGAGGAGACCCATATAAGGAGACACACATATCCTAAACCACACAAATGTTTCATCAATCAGTCTGCAATCAATCGATCTAATTCTATCAATACAAACAACTTCTCCAAATCTTTTGTGCAAATTAAACGCATCTTGCAATAATTTCCTAGAGGGAATTGCTACATTAGCCCGTATTCCGTTTCTCGCAGGTGCCTAAATTGAGGTCTAAAAAGGCGCTAAAACGACACTTAATTTTAAAGTGACGTTTTGGCATTCCCTTTTATAGGTCCTGACTAGCGCGTACTTATGTAGAGATCATCAGGTACTTAAATTAAAGTTAAGCACCGTCGAGACCCTTTTTGGTATTCCGTTTCTACAACTGTCATGGCGGATGGGTCTTGTTCGAGGTCTTGTCTAAGAACGGTCTAAAATCGATCATTCTTCGTCTGACAGCCGTGTAACTTGTTTTTGCTTGTGATTCCGAAGACATTTCGTGTTTCAATTTTCAAAGATGTTTGCTCAGCATTGGCTTTTAAATCGAAGAAAAGATGATGAGCGCAGATTATCGTAAGTAATCGTTTATTCATATCTATATCTTGCCCTTAAAATCTTGTGTATTTTTTGTAGGTTATGATAAATCGCCCTGTATATTTTTGTTCCGGAACAATCTCCTTAATATTGTTTGCCGTTTTATTTCAAAACAAACGAAAACGCGAATCGACACACAAACACGGAACGGCGCGGCGACGAGCGATCGGGCGGTGACCGGGCGGCGAGCTGTCAAAATTTAGACCCCGCTTTTGAACGGCCATAGACGAAACGGAAATTTTAAGATTTAAGACCGGCTCTTAATTTTGATGAAACGGAATACCAACAAAATAACTCAGGTGCTTCAATTCTTAGTCCAGCAATGTGGTCCAGCATTGTGGATTTGACGCTGTGCTCCCCTGGATTAGCCCGGGAGATGATGAAATGGACCGTCCACGAATCGTCGTCTTCCTCAGACCATAGACTAGTGACCTTCGACATTGGCCGCCGTGTGAATCCCCCGTCCCCCTCGGAATGGGCGTACCGCACCTCGGATGTGGACTGGGACCGTTTTGGGGAGTCCCTCTGTGAGAGGCTCCCCCGGTTCCCGTCCCCTCACTCCAATTCGGCCGAGGCACTTAGTGTTGCACTTCATGAGGCAGTTGCCTCGGCCTGCGAGTCGGTCCTCGGTCGGAGGAGGCCCTTCGGCGGCTTTAAGGCCCCGTGGTGGTCTCCGGAAATATCCGACCTTCGCAGGTGCTTCCGGCAAGCGTACCGCCGCATGGGGGAAGTCCGTAGGGGTTCTCTTCCCCCTGACCGTGTGGAGGTACTTCGGGAGTCCCTGAGATCGGCTCGGAGCGTCTACCACGCCGCTATTAGGCGTGGCAAGACTGATTCCTGGCGTACATGGGTTAGCGAAGTTGGGAATGCAAACCCATGGGACATGAAGAATGTCATCGACAAAGGTGCCAAGCGGGGTGGGAACTACCTCTCTAGCATTGTCGAGGGTACTTCCGCCCCGCTTGACACCGAAGGCACTCTTTCAGTTCTCCTCGGTTCTTTGTGTCCATCGGATCGGAATGATAATGACGATCCCCACCACGCGCAGCTGCGGCGGCTTATTGCCGTAGACTCGCGCGTACCTGATCTGTCAGAGGTAACAGCGGACGAGATCGGCACCATCATCGGGTCGCTATCGCGCAGAAATGCACCGGGGATAGACAACTTTACGTCTGATATAGTGAAGCGGGTGTGGGAACTCGCAAGATGGGAGGTGACTGTCCTGATGCAGAAATGCATTAGGGACGGTCATTTCCCATTATGCTGGAAGGCTGGCCTCCTGCGGGTGATTCCCAAAGGTAACGACAAGCCGCGCTCGGATCCGAAAGCGTACAGGCCCATCACGCTCCTTCCCATAATGGGTAAGGTGCTCGAAGTGCTTGTACGCGAACGGCTGGAGAGGACTCTGTCTCCCCAGAACGAGCGTCAGTTTGGCTTCACCCGAGGGAAAAGCACGGAGGACGCCATCCTGTTTGCGAAGAACTGGGTCCGCAACTACGACGGCCGCTACGTGGTAAGCGTATTTTTGGATATCTTAAGTGCATTCGACAACGCGTGGTGGCCGATGCTTATATGCAAGCTTCGCGCCCGCCTGTGCCCGAACAATTTGTTGAAAGTAGTGAGGAGCTACTTTTCAGACAGATCTGTCACTCTGAGGTACGGCCCGACCAGCGTCACCAAAACCCCGACTATGGGCTGTCCACAGGGGTCAGTGTTGGGTCCTAGCCTTTGGAACATTCTCTTTGATGATTTCCTCGGTCTACCTTACCCGGAGGGGTGCACCGTCAGCGCTTATGCAGACGACGCTCTCCTCCTGGTGGGCGACAGAGGTCGCGCAGAGGTCGAGAGAAGGGTGGCTGACTCGCTGGACCTGATCCTCAGATGGGGTCAGCGAAACAGACTCACCTTCTCTCCGACGAAAACTCAGGCGCTTCTCCTGAAGGGACATCTTAAGCGGAACCCTGTCATCAGGATGAACGGTCGCCCGGTATCCTTCCCGGCCACCGTTTGATACCTGGGGGTGACGCTTACGGCTTCCCTTTCCTTTCTTTCGCACGCAAAGATTACAGCCGAAAAATCCCGGGATCTATTCTTTGTGCTCCGCGGAGTGAGTCGGGCCGACTGGGGAATTCACTACTATAAGGGCGTCATGACTATCTATAAGGGCGTCTTCGTCCGGCGTGCGACTTATGCCGCACGCGCTTGGACGGAGTCTGCTGTTCCTGAGGCGACGCGTGTCGCGCTGCTGCGCGGACAGCGCATCCCTCTCGTGGCCCTGACCGGGGCGTACAGAACGACGTCCACTCTTGCGTTACCCGTTATCGCTGGCGTTCTGCCGAATGACCTGGAGATTCTGGAGCGTGCAGCGTCGGGGCGAGCCGGTAGTCCTTCATGGCCTGTCGATCGACCCGGTGGCGCACCGAGCTGGGGAGTTTGCCCGCCTGATTCGGGTGGAGTCCTTGCATGTCTGGCAGGCTAGATGGGACGCCGGGGGTACGGGCCGCCTCACCCATTGCTTTTTCCCGTCGCAGTGCGGATGGCAAATTCGTTTCTGCGGTTCGACCACCATACCACGCAGCTGGTTGGGGGCCACGGAGAGTTCAGAGCCAAACTATTTGACTTTGGACTTGCCGATGACCCCCGGTGCGCCTGTGGGTATGGTCGCCAAACTGCGGAACACGTAATTTGGTCTTGCCCAATTCTAGCGGCTGCACGGGAGAAATTGATGGATGCAGTGGGCGCGTGCGTTGGGCGCTCTCCGATTTGGTACCCGGATCTGGTCAGTTGTAGGAGCTGCTTCCAGTCGTTTGGCGAGTTTGTGGAGCACTGGGTGGCTTCTTGGGAAAGCATGAGGCTTCGGGATACCCCCCAGGGGGTACCCTCTTCCTTGGTGGCGTGATTCGGCGGCTACTTCCAGCCCGAAGTGCCCGTCTTTGTGTCCGTCTCTTTACCGCCCCGAGGGGCGTTTCGTTCTTTGCAGGATCCAGTGATTCCTCCCCCCCCCCCCCCGTGGCTGCTCCGAGACCTGCCCACGGACCGTGCGCCTCCACCATCATCGTTTTGGAGCGTCCTCTACCCCGCCTACCGGCCCTAAATTTATGATATTTGTTGTTTTTTTTTTACTTTTGTGAATATGGTAAATTTAGTAATATTTTGTAAATTTTTCTTTTGTAAATTCGTTTTATTATAAATAAATGGGTTCTCGGGGCTGTGCGGGGGGGGGGTGGTTTACCCTCTTTCACCCCCTGCGCGTTTTACCCTTCTGGCACGCGCAGGGTTGTCGTAGCACGACATCCCGGGCAGACAAGACGACCCTCGTCGTTATAACTGCCCGGGCGGTGGGCGGGGTTTGCTGCCCTCACCTATCGCCTTGAAACTCTTAACTGCCGCAGTCCTGCCTTGGTAAAAATTGGAACGGGCTATCTTAATCGACTGCATATACAAAATTTCGGGTCTGTGCTGTTGACTGTGGAGGAGTTTCCTCGTCGGGAGCCAACCCTGGGTGCAGCAGCCATGTCATGGTGAAACTTAGAACGGGCTATCATAACTGAAAATGTATACAAAATTTAGTGCCTGTGCTGTTGACCGTTGAGGAGTCCCCTCGTTGGTAGCTAGCCGTGGGTATAGAATTAGGTCATGCTTACCATAAAAAATGCATTGTCATCGGAACTGAACCAACATGTAAATTTTCAACTTCATATGATAATATTTGAGGAGTTTCCTCAATTGCTCATGGATCCCATCATCAGAACATATTTTTGATAAAAACGGGACCAATCTGACAGTATATCCTTTCAAATAAAAAAAATAAAAAATCGGTTCAAAAATGACGGCGTTCTGAGGTAACAAACACTAAAAAAATATATTACAACCGAATTGATAACCTCCTCCTTTTTTGAAGCTGGTTAATAATTGTCCAAATGTCAATAAATAAGGATAAACACATCGTTTTCATTATCAAATGAAAGGTCTCATTGGGTAGATTATGCACATCACGATTATCCAAGAATGCGCAGTCGTCCTTAAGCACTGGATGTTTATAGAATGAAAAACTCTATTCCATAAAAACTTGCTTTTCTGGGCTAACAATTTTAATTGAAATAATTATAAATACAGATTGAAATAATTATAAATACACTTTTTGTACGGCGGTTATGTATTTTATTTTTTTATTAGTGTTTTTGTTTCTTTATTTATTTTATGGTAAATTACAGTATATAGCTTAATTATATTGTGCATAATAAAATCGGGGTATAAGACTTACACCGTTTATAATTTACACAAAAAAATACAATTAAAAATGTTTACAGTCTGGCTTGTTGTATGTATTCTTGTTATATGTTGTATGTCTAACTAGTTGTATGTATTCTATATTATAATGTCAAGCATAAGGAAAATTTATTAGCAAATAGGTAATGATTGAAATTTTATATAAGGGTTCCTGTTTTCCGGGTAACGAGAAATCCTACCCAGTTTGAGAATTTTTTTGCCAGGCTCGGAAAAAGATGCGAAGCTGGTGCTATCATTGCATACTCCTAAAATCTTTATGTTTGCATACTCATATAATCTAATAATCTCCACGTATGTTTTAATTGCCCAGGTGTAAAATAAATAATGGCAGAAACCCAGCTATACACCGCATTAAGAATACATAGAATCGCAAATTCAGCGGATCCGATATATTCCTAAACTAAACCAAGTGACCTCGGACGGTTACTATTCCAGTGAAAGGAGTAGTCTTTTAAAAACTTGTAATTAGGAAGCGAGTGAGCCCCCATGACTTGCCAATGGTTTCGCTGTTTGAGGTTGGAATCTTCTGGGATCTGTAGATTACGTCTTAAAGTCATTGCGACTCATCCCAGAGTGACAAGGCGACAACGATCTTTATAACATCCTGAGATGATGGGTTCGCCCGTAGCATTGACAATCTACACTGTGAGTATTTATTTACCGGCATACATTTAGTACGAGCAAATAAGCACTATTTGTTTGTTTATACTCTTTTTTATGAAATTTCACAATGGGTGGGTTTATTGTCATACGACAATCTCTTCCAACCAACCCTACTAAGAAGTTTTTAAATGCATGTGTGCTTGTAGCTTCTGTGTAAGTGTGTGTCTTGTTATTGGATTCGATCGACAACATTTAAATGCAATTTCGTTAATTTTATCCCAACGGAAAATGGTAACCCAGCCGGGAATGTAACCCGGGACCTTACAAAGTTAGATCAGGCGACCTAACGACTATGCCACTGGTCCGCAGCCGTTTAATAAAAACTTGTGAGAAAACTCTATCTATATGTCTTGCCCTATTTAAACTCTATAACTGAATACTCACCCTATGTATCTGTTTACATGAAAATATCACGACTATATTTTCTGAACCCGTAAATCATCTTCCAATCCTCATTCAGAGTCTTATTTTATGAGGGATCATTCGCGGCCAAGTGGAACCCGCACCGGGCCGTCGACGGGGGGTCTAACAAGTTCACACTCGTAGTGTTGCGAGCCTTTATCACCTTGTCTTACCGAGGAGTTATGGGCGCATACAGCTAGTGGGGGCGGTGCGGCGGACCTACAGGCCCACACCCAATATGGAAATACGAATTTCCAAATTATATACACAGGTAAATTATAAACAACAATATATTGGACAAATTAATAGGAAATGAGAATTTTATCTTTGACTAACTGACCCGTGCCCACTTCGTTGGGCGGTAAAACTTTTTGCCTGTAATGAAATTATGAGTGTGGTTCGGTTAGTACCTACTGAGTGCTATGATTTGTTTCCTGACTGCCAAAAGAAGGGTTATATTTTTACTGCATATGTATGTATGTATTTTGCATGCCAATTTGACTAGAATACCGTTATTTGTGAGTGTCTTCTTGTGAGTGTCTTATTTGTGACTATCTTTAAATATTTATGCAGTAAAAGGGAAATTATATGCAGTAAAAGGGAAAAGTCTTTTGTTTTAAACACTTGAGACGATAAATTTACTAATTTTGATAAGATTCATAATTGTTGATAATATGACCAAATAACATAACCTAACGATTTCAATTATTTTTTTATGTAAAATACTACTCTTTGTGACTTAAATATAAAAGTTAGGCATATGCTGTTGCTGACTTTTTTGTAGGCATTATCAAGCTCTACAACTTTTTTCTAGAACTTAATCATATATCTCTCATCCTTAAGGCAGCGTTAGTTAGAAACGTTTTCGTTCGACCGCTTATTCTCCGACTTACTTTGCAAATCCGACTACCACGAAAAAGTCTTTTATTTTTTTGGATTAATATATAGTTGTTGAAACATAGTTTGTAATATGTCTGGTCTCTCAGCGAATATCACAATGTCGTCGGCGAATCTTAGGTGATGTATGTTTAATCCGTTATTGTTTATTCCAAAATCTTCCCAGTTTGTATTTCTAAATATGTTTTCTAACACTGCCGTAAAAAAGTAAACGGGTAATTTACATTTAATTTACATGTAATTTTATTTTTCATATGTAAAATAGAATGAAATATGTTATTATGACCTTAAATGACAATGACTTGCAAACAATGAGGTCATATGATTGATGTTGTACGAAAAAACATTGAGTGGGTAGTATTGCTTCACTAACGTAATAGCTACACTAACTTTTTTGAGTGAAGACTTGGTTTATGAACAATTTTTCAGCATAGTTTTTTACTTGATGACCTAATTCTATTTATGCGTTGCTCATATTGTAGAATACGTCAAGATGTACACGAGGATGTAAGAATCACTTATGCAACCCATCCCGTTGCGGAAAATACGATTAATCCGTATTTATCCGATCCCTCCCTTGCTAGATGACGTAAGCACACAAACACGCAAGTTTAATATACTTAGCAACGGACGGCGGTATATTATGTGAATATACCCGCTATTATAATAATACCCATTATAATAATAACCGCTACAAGATTTTGTTTAACCATTTAGACATATATACGAACTTCCTGTCATGACTACAAAATGCTTAATGCGGCATATAAATCAAAATGTCCGTCCATGCCTTTATACGCCATTCGCGACTGCCCATTTATGCACCGTCTCAAAACTATAAAATATTGCTTTTTATTCTCTCAATAAAATTCGGCTATATTCAATTATAGTGCCTTAATGAACCGGTTTTCCTATAAAGGACGCATTACCTATAGAACATTAACTAAGATAACCCTGGAGTATCACCCAAGATTAATTATTTCGTTTTAGTAGAATAATATATTAAAATGGATTCAAGATTAGGCTATTTTTATATGAATACTAGCGGAACCCGGCGAACTTCGTCTCGCCACGAATTTGTTCGCTTAGCAGTAGATGGCGTTAACATAGGTAATTTTCATCGACAGTTGTTTGAAATTTGCATTGTTTATTTAAATTCTTCATTGAAAGCAGTCTGATTGTTTATTTTTTGTCTCACCAAAAGAGCAGTTTCATCAATTGCCATTTGTGTCCTAAATGGAGGAGAAAAGTGGGTAAAAAGTACGATTTTGTTTGACAGAGAATGTTAGACATAAAATGCTTAGAATCTGGTGCATTTCCAGACACGAACGATCCTAATGGAACCAATGGTGTCAATCTCATTTTACCCCCTGCGCAACACAAAGCGAGTGGTTCGTGGCGGTACTTCAATGCATTGCAATATTGGCACAAATGGTCCATTTCTCCAATTTGCATGCATTTATAATCGCTGTATTGTTTCGTCAGGTCATAATAGATTGCCTCTCTGTATGTGTTTTGTCTCAAATTCAATCGTCTTCGCACTGCAACATCCGTGCCGCTTTATTCAATTTTTGGCGACGCTCATCGCTTTCAGTTGCTCGAACCTCTCTTCACGAGTTACACAAATTCATTTAATTCAGTTGATTTACCTTCAGAATCACGAAAACGTTATCAAGAAATCGTAAAATTCAACTTAACTGTCAAATGTTAACTGTACCGCCATCTTGATTTTCGAATTTTTATTCTTGTCAAGCAACGCCATCTATGATCAAGCTTAGTACTAAAATAATTTTCGGTTTTTCACATTTTTCTCACTTTTCCGAGAGATTTTCCGGATTTTTTATAGCCTATAGTAAGACCGAAGTGATTATGAACAAAACAAAAAAAGAATCATCCAAATCGGGTTAGCCGATCGTGAGTTATTAGGTAACATTTTTACCCCGGCTCATTTTTATTTTATAGATACCTATATATTTTGGGTCTAAAAATGCTTTACTCAAAATATTGAATACTAATAAAATAAATATCACATGGCAACTCACAGCTAACAAAACATAGCAAGTTTTGCTAAAATTATTTTTATATTTAATAAGCAAGTACTTTCTGTGAAATAAAAAAATCTTTCACATAAGCGCGACGCGTCTTGAATTTACCTAAGAACAACATTCATTACGGCAATGGCACAGTTTTGCTCGTCATCAAGTTTAACAATCTGCAGCAAAATGGAAAGCCTAAATGTTGCAGGTAAAAATTACGGTTTTCGCATCAATAAAAGCAAGAGGAAGTTATAATAATTCGCACTAATGGATGTACAAAAGGGTCTATTTGTCATAACGGAAAACCTATAAAACAAGAAGAAAAATCGAAATAACATGAATTACATGAGGCAGTTACATGAATGTGAAATGTAACCACAGCTTGCAGCTTCGTTGCAGGATTGAACAAGCACGACAAGCATGACCAAACTTATATGACCCAGAAACTTGTCCTCCCCGTCCTTTTGCATGGCACTGAATCATGGACGCTCGCACAGAACATGTGTTAAAAGATAAACGCATTTGAAATCTGGCTGTTCGCAAGAATGCTTAAGATTCGTTGTTTAATCGAGTTCGAAATGACACTGCGATTGCGAGACCAAATGAAGACAGTGCTAATGAACATAATAAAATAAACGCGGTGTGACTTTAGAGCATAAACCATAAGCTATACTTTAATATGGAAAAATGATCAATTATGACGTAATCGCGAAATGATTCCCTGTTATGTTATGACATGAATGGCAAGGCACTATCGCGAGTGAATCAAACAATGGACATAGGAGTGATTTTTGAATCAAGGTTCACATACAGACAGTACATCTACACACCTTAGTTGATAATTCTTACAAATTGCTAGGTTTTGTAATGACGAACATGAGACAGTTCAACAAAACATTTGTTATGTGCCTACTATTCAACCCCTAAATCGGAGCAGATTCGAATTGAAAGCAGTAATATGGAGTTCTTATGAAAATAGTTACAAACCCAGGCTGGAGAGTATATATTAACGCTTTCTAATATTCCTGTACTTTGTATAACTAGAACTGTCGACTACAATGGGCGAACCCGTCACCTCTCTTCTGTCTCCTGTGAGGTGAACTTGGAAGACTTGGGACAATAACAGTCCACCGTTTAGCTCCGCCACAAACCCGTAAGAGGCCAACGCCGTCCAGCGTCCTTTGCCCGGCTGTTCACCCAGGATCGGGTAGCCGATGGTCGTTTCAAGAGCAGTCGCCGTAAGGTCCGCAACCACCCCGCTCTATAGGAAACAGTACTGCTTCCAGACTCCCCCGACGGGAGGGGAGGGGGGCTAACGGGCCCATGATGAGGTGGCCACGATGACCCATGTGTTCAGGGTCGGTCACACTCACGGGTCAACACCCATCCGACGGCCTCCACGCACGGGGTGCGAACCTGGGTAGGACACTGGGTCAACCAGTCTCCCCTGGGAATCAAACCTCTGGCGCTCCTGGACGGTCTGCGCACCGAGCGGCGCAAGCCAATCGATTGTGCTCTCCGACTAACAGTCGGGGGAGTCTGGGAACTGTATTGTTTCCTATAGAGCGGGGGTGGTTGCCTACCTTACGGTGACTGCTCTTGAAATGACCATTGGCCATCCGATCCTGGGTGAACAGCCGGGCAAAGGACGCTGTGGTCCGCGACAGATTCGGTGTAGGTACACCGTTTCACCGCTTCGTAAGGGAGAGGACCGCGCAAGCGACCTCGAACTCGGAACCAATCGAGAGACCGGAGAAATCTGGTAACAATTGGTAGTTAGGGCGCGAGTGCCGCCCGCCAGGTAACATAGGTACCTGGCTACTCACGGTAAGGCGTTGGTCTCTAACGGGTTGTGGCGTAGCTAGACGTCGGATTTGTTATGTCCAAAGTCTTCTACGCTCACTGCACGGTCGATAGAACGATGAATCGTTAAAACGTCCTGCGGTGACGGGTTCGCCCGTTGTGGTGGACATCTCAATATGTTAGTCAGAGTGCGCAATCGATTGGCTTATGCCGCGCGGTGCGCAGACCGTCCAGGAGCGCCAGAAGGTTGATTCCCAGGATAAACTGACCATAAGGCCAGAGTCCTACCTAGGCTCGCACTTCATGCGTGGAGGCCGTCGGATAGGTGTTGACCCGTGAGTGTGACCAACCCTGAACAGAATGGGTCTTCGTGGCCAACTTAGCAAGGGCCCATTAACTTCCAAACTGCTCCCAAACTCCCAAACTGTACTTTAAACAGTATGGATATTATCCTTTCCTGTACCCTTCGGCAATTATTCAAGAAATGGTTGGGTACAACTCACTAAGCCTAATAATAGGTTGGCTGGCAATCTGGCACATATATAATCTGCTTAGGAGATTATATAGCAGATTATAATATATGTGGCAGATTGCCAGCCAACCTCTTATTAGGCTTAGTAAGTTGTACCCAAACAATTCTTGAACAAATTCCGAAGGCTACAGGATAGGATAATATCCATACCACGATCAGATGATCATCCTTAGAAGAATATGTCTGTACGTACTCGCCATTTTTTGCTGTTCGTACTCGCCAATAAGACTCACGTATTATTCGCGTTAGCGTGAGCTAGAACTAACATCGTTTAACACTGATTCACGGCTCGGATACGTCGTACCTTAAATGCACTATGATTATCCAATCATGGTGCATCATAGAGCTAGAATTTGAAATTTGGACAGTAACTAGCACAGCTACAAAGTACGATAATGGCATTTCTAATCAATCAAGGAATTAGGTAAATATATAATAATATTTAGTGTAACAGTTCTTCAAATATAAGCACCTAGTAATAACAAGAAAGACTAGATAACAATTAGATATGTGTGATATAGTCTAGAATAATAATTAGTTTTTGGGAATTGTCTGCAAGTTAGTTATATTTCGGTAAATAAATAAATAAATAATTTTAAAAGACCTGAAATCTCGTATATTTTGTGGAACGAATAGCATATCCTACTGCAGGACGACTAAATTCAAGGTGAAATCCAAGGAAGAAGGCCTCAAGGACGAATACGTAGATCCTAGCTTGTGAGTTTCACAAATGGTATTAGAAGAGTACCTACACGATCTCTGTACCGAGCAGCAGACTGCCATAATACCAATGACCAACGTGGTCGCCGACTTTCGCAGCGGAGAGGGTACTTGAAGAAGAAAATTTATAGATACTAAAATGTTATTGTTGATTATGGTTTGTTGATGAATGGCAGGAAGCTAAGCCGATATAAAGATGATTCACCCGGCGGTGTTTTGTTCGTTAACGCCAGCCAATCGAAGGTTGTGGGTGGAAGTTAATACTTGCTAATAGATACCTCTAATACTGTTGCTAAATATGTCTGCCCAAATATCGGAACTTGAGGGGGCGAGCGTGGGAGCAGGGTAGGGTGGCCAAACAAACAGAAATAAGGAATGAAAATGAGATTATTCGCAGAGACATCATCGTGGATCAAACGATGTAACGAAAACAGCCATACACTTTTGATTACTACTGCAAAGGGTCAGTTAGATAGATAGATAGATTTTTATTCGAAGTAGACTTACAGTACTTTCCGAACGTCCTATGTTTCTAGACATTTATGCCTTGCTTGTAGGCTTTACCATTGATTACTACACTATGTAATCAATGGCTTTACATAATAGTAATAATAATAATAATATCACTTTACAAATGGTTTTCATAGCTATGTTACACAAAAACGACTTGACCAGACCAATGTGTCGCTTAAAAAATCTTCAATTTTATAATAGCCTTTAGAGCACAATGTATCTTTAACAATTTTTCTAAATGTAGTGTCTGGTAAAAGGGTTAGTTCCTTAGGCAAAGTGTTACCAAAGCGAACACCGTCTCCAATGAAAGATTTACTCACTTTTGCTAACCTAGAGCCCATAATGGCTAATTTATTTTTGAACCTGGTATTCCTATTATGAATGTCACCCAACCTACGGAACCTGTGCAAGTTTTTACGAACATACATTATGTTATCGAATATATACTGACTATAAACCGTCAGAATATTGATCTCTTTAAATTTCTATTTTAGCGATGCTCGGGAGTTTAAACAATAAATAGATCGTATGGCTCTTTTCTGCAAAGAAAATATCGTTTGCATATCGGCTGCGCGGCCCCAGAGCAAAATCCCATATGATATTATACTATGGAAGTAGCTGAAATAGACCGTTCTGGCAGTAGCTTTATCAGTTAGTTGCCTTATTTGACGTACCGCAAATGCTGCCGAACTAAGTCTTCCAGCTAATAATTCAATATGAGGACCCCATTGAAGTTTATTGTCTATTGTAATTCCTAGAAATTTTGTAGAATTTACAAACTTTAGTATTTCACCGTCCATAACAGTATTAATGTCAGAGTCACTAACGTTAGGTGAGATAAATTTAATGCACTTAGTTTTATTAGAATTCTATTGTCTATTGTTATGTTATTCATAATCTGAAAAAAAAATAAAGGACATAAAACAAGATACGTTTATTTATTTATTTATTTATTCTTCCACAAAAAATACACCGTTAGCACTTAACATAGCTTGTGTTGCTCCGAACTAGGCAGAACCTGTTCTAAGGAGAACACCAATACAAATGATTATAAACTACATAACTTCCAAAATAAAAATAAAAAATTTGAATCAAATCAAGTTAAAATGAAATTCTCACTACACCAAAATAATATTAGAACTATAAACAAATAATACTAAATAATAATGTATAATAATAATGATAATATATAATAGCAATAATAAATAATCATGTATAATAATAACTAATAATATATAACAATTAGTAAAAATAGGTATATAAAATATATAGAAAATAAATATATTTATTTATTTTATAATTGTAATGAATGTTTTCTCCTTCTCTCTCCTACCAAGGTTTATTAACCATAATTTAAGGTGATATTTTTGTTGGTGACTGCTCATTTCCAATATGTTCTCTTTACTCATGATATTAACCATTCTTGGAGCAAGAAAGCTGTAATGACGTTGTCCAAAAGACGTTAGACGTTTCGGCACTTCAAAGTTTCCCTTATAACGACCTGATCTCTCCCTGTTTTCCGAAGAAACACAATATTCGTCTTCATTGTTGTTTTTAAGATGAAGTATTGATTTCAGGCAATACAACTGCCTCAAATCAAGCAATTGTGCCTCAACATACAGGTCGTCAGAAGGGTAACGCCTAGGCTTCCTTAACATGATTCTAATTATTGCCTTTTGGACAACGTTCACTTTCTGGAGGAGGGTTTTTCCGCAAGCTCCCCATCCAAATATACCGTATGTCATTATGGATTGGCATATAGCGTAATATGTTGTTTTTAAATAGGGCAGGCCCAGAATATCTCGCAATTGAATACATGTATAAATCAATTTCCTTAGTCATTTCACTAGACATTCTGTATGTAATTCCCACCGTAGGTGTCTATCTATAATTATTCCGAGATATTTTATCGTTATAAGAAGAAACAAGTTAAACACTGTTTTAAGGATCGCTAACAACTTCTTTGATAAAAACTCAAGAAAGAAAATGAAACTCAAATCGCATGGAAAACAATATTGCTGATTTTTGGGAGTGAAATTTCCATATAAAATTTATTAATCCTTTATTAATTTTCGTTAATATACAGGTATTAGGTATAATATACAATTATACTATAATATACAAGTATTATATATATATAGTATACAAGTATAATGCACGATATGAAAACTTCAATAATGACAAGCTATAAATAACTTATATTACATTTTCGTCGTGACCTATTGACAGCTGAAAACCGCTCTTGGGCGTCTTAAAATAATTGTGTTAGGTTCTCGTTACTACTCAAGTCTCGTTACTACTCTTTACTTAACATACATATGTAGCCAAATAATTAACTACTAGTTTTTTTTTTCAAAATATAAGTAATTAAAATAGAATCCTAACAGTTGAAATAATCAATAATTCGTCTAGATACGAAATAAAAGTTATTCATCGTAATATTTAAGTTGTCAGTAAAATGCTCAAATTAAAGCTACGCCATGTAAAATATAAAAGTAAAAATATAAGAACAAATAAAATAACCAGACATTAAGGTTCTACTTTTTATGGTATTTTGATGGGCACAATATTTTAAAAGTCATGGCCCTCAAATTCGGCCTGATCATACAAACAGTGGCCTATCAGCATCTACTTTATGTTTTTTTTAATTTTACATCCACCAGCTGTGACAAAATATCTATGAGAGGGCGTCTTTAATATTGATATTGATTTTAAAGACGACCTCAGGACGAAGTAGTATTATTTAATTTTAATTATATATTTTTATTAATTTCTATATTCGTAAAAAATACGAATTACATATTAAAGTTCCCCACTAAATCTAGAACCTTTTTAATGAAAACTAAGAATATTTTGTATATATTTGACACATATTAACAAGCTTGATTTACAATAAATATATGAATCCTTCCTTCTACGTAATTGTGCTAATGATAATTTATCTTAACATATTTTTTACGTTTGACCATTGCCATAAATATATTTTATATTGTTTTATTTAGATTGCCTAGATAAATCATTATATAAATTGCTTTGTAATTAAAGTGTCAAAATTTTCTTAAGTAAATATTAACTGAATAAATTGTCTAATTGTACTAAAATGTGATTGATTAGTTTTGGAACAATATATTTAAGTATTCTATCGCCGTAGTATTTTTTCCTGACTACCTTTACAGTACCCCCTTCGCGTGGCCGAGTTTGGTGTAAATGATCATCAGGTATTCCTAAAAAAACGTTGTTGCTGTTGTCAAGCAGAATATTATGTCATATGAAAAAACTAATAGGCAATTAATAGAGGACTGTAGGTCTGTTTAATTACTGTAACAATTTACTTTGTTGTAGGCATTTTATTCCTATTGGTTTCAGTATTCGAAGTTGTATTTTTAAACGTTCCTAACAATTGTAAGTCTCCACAACTGGATGACATATCCTATAAAATAGTATAGAATTTACCAAAGAAAAATAAATTATTTTTATAACATTTGTAACGAGAATATTGAAAGGCTACTTTAGACAAGGCGCCACCTCGTTTTTAAAGAAAAACGTGGAAAACTAAAAATTAAGGAAAATAAAGAAACCGACCGAAAAAGTTACAAGAAAAACAAAACAAAAAAAAATAATCCAAACTCAGGGGGGGGGGGGTATTTTATCTTTGTTCTAATAATCTAGCCTAGAGGTAGGTTTTCAGCAAAAAAAAAACAAATACAATCAGTGCAGAATTCTATATAAATAATAAAAAAATTAACCGTTCACAAAAGAAAAAAAAACTTGTTAGGTTATAATTAATATTTCAGATTTCGATCGAAAATCGTATGAATGCATAAAAATAAATATGTTTTCTGGCCCGAGCCTAAGCGCAAGGCATTTTCGTTCAATAATCAATGCGGAAAAAAATGTGGTTTTCAAAAAAAAACCGTAAACCCAAGCGTGGAAACGGTGCTGGTGCTGACAGGTCGACACGCAAATTTGCGGCTTTATTAGGTGGAAAACGGGAGGAATCTCCTTATTTTTTACGAGTTTTACAGGCGTGCCCAAGAAACTATGTTCACGGTTAATCACACTTTACATATTTTTATTCTGCACTGTTCTCCTGCATTACTGTTCTCCTGCCTTTTTTTTATCCACTTTCTGCCTGCCTCGGCGAAGCAGGAGCACCTGCCCCGCCCGGGCCATTGTTAAAACAGGAAATGAGATCTAAACGAACACGTTTGACAACTCATTATTACCAGAAACACGAATATCTCTACTCTATGACAAAGAGTGTAGATTTACTTCCAAAAAATTTTAATAAAAGTAAAATTTTATGTAGGTTTTCTTTTTAATTAATATTATAATTTTATAGTTGGCATTTATTTATTTATTTATTTATTTATAATATATTTATTTCCATAATAGCAACATTAATGTCATCTGACAGCTGTCAAAGAAAATTTTGGATGATTTAAAAAAAAGCAACAATAAACAACATTTCGGAACATGAAAAGGTTATAGAAAACCCTGAGAAGTAACCTTTAATGATAATTCGTGACACAAGCGCGAAAAAAAAGGAATTTCTGTTACACATTATAAGTTTATACGGATTTCAAGTGAAATAAGTGTTTTAGAAATACCTGAGTTTCCACACAATAGAAGTAGTTATGATATTTTCCCAATTAAAGTTTTTATCAAGTATTAAGCCCAGTTATTTTTGCGTACTCACAACATCTAGTATACCGTACGAGCAGTTAGGTGCGATAGGGTATCATCAATGCACGTATACGATTGTGCTTTAATAGCTACTGTTATTTCACATGCTGCATCTGCATATTATGTCAAGCTACCTCTATATGCTGAAATTACAAAATTACTATTGTGCTACTAGAAAGACGAGTACTTGGCTAGTCTCTTCCTAACAATTTCCTGAGTGTTGTTTCCTGCGGCTGCCCATTTTCAGGACAGAGCATTTGTATAGGAAAAGAAACACTAACACAGGCATTTTGAAATAAAATCTAACCCTTTTAGTCCAGCTTACGCAATCACCGTAATTGATTATGGGTGAAACAAGAGCTTTAAAGAGAATCTTAATATATTTAATGAGATATTTTCTAATTCGGTTTAATTTGCAAATTGCAATTTGTACTAAATGCCTAAAATCTAATTTATTTCAATAAAAAAAACAAGACTGTCCTTACAGAAAAAGAACTACTGTATTTATAGGTATTTTCATTGCGGTTTTTATTACATATTTGTGGTTTTATGAAATATACGTATTTATTTATTCCGGATTGTACTTAATAAAACCTTTCATTTGACACTAAACACGATATATTTATGTTAATTGTTGTCATTTTGACATTTAGGCAAGTATTCTTTTACATTTGGAAAGTTTAGGTACCCTATAACACTCGGGATGAGATAACGATTCTAACAATATCACACACTTCTATATCCGTTCAAACGTTTAGAAGTTATGGTGGAATAAAAAAATGGTTTCATAATTAATACATACCGGATTTTTTTCCGAGTACAATTGCGTAGTTTTATAATTTTTTGTAATGTTTGATTTGAATAAATTAATAGGAACCAAAAACGCTTATTTAAAAATAAATAATATATTGTGGAGTGTATAAACACTATATATAATTTATTTTGCTAAATTAATATTTCAAATATTTCTTTTCGTTATTACACCTACCGTGTCTATTCCTGACGGTTGCGAAATGGAAGATCGAAAAAAAACTTAATTGTGAAATGATGAATGTCAATACGCATCGCATAACACGCACCCTATGGCTCTCGGAAGGAAAAACGATTTTAACAATATGACACGCTTCTAAATCGGTTCAAGCGTTTAGAAGTTATGGTGGAATAAAGAAACGGAAAACATACCTAGATGAATCCTGAACCCAAACTACTATTTTTGGGCAGTCATGTAATTAGCCACGACCACTGAATAAAGGCAAGTGGAATAAGTAATTATTTCTGTATTTTATTTTATAGGAAGAAGTCTCGCTATCTATCTCTCTCGACAAAATAATTATTTATGTCAATAAACTTATACTCATGGTCATCCTAAGGATCCTCCAAAGTCTTATTAATATTGCCTATCTGTTATGAGATGAATTTTCATCATCGTATTATCTAGTTAAATGGGTTAAGGTTTATTTGGTAGACAATGTCGTAATTACACTTTCTAAAGCTTGATACCAAAAAGGAAATGGAGGTAATTATTTTAATTATTATTTACGAGTGAAGTGATGGCATCTAATTGCCGTCGATTCTGGAGCCCAAACTATAGTTATAGTCTTATAGGTAACTATAGTCATTACCTAGTATATGAGGACTACAAGGATAAAACGTTGTAATACGCCGTAAAATGACTACAAGGTTGTAACGAAACGATTGTAATTTGTTCACAATATCGTCGCTAACATCTTGCAAGCAGTACTGCATCGAATCTGGTATAATGATTTTGTATGCCGTGTATACCAAAAATATCATGTATACCAAAACCATCATGTATACAAAAAAAAAATATGGCGACTATCTTAACTAACTAGGCTATTCATTCGCATAATAAGCGAAAGTAAGAGGACTTGCGTCATTTAAAGGTGCGACTGAGTAAGGTTCGATAACGTGCATATCACAAAAAGATTTATCAAAATAAAATTGAAATTTTCACTTTCTTCGATGTTTTCGAAATTTTTTCTTTAAAATTGCGAAATAAAGATAGACGCAGTGACTTTTTAATCTTAAAAATCACATTTTTGGTGAACACTTCAATAAGTATGTATTGTGTTTGCGTCGGGTATCGTGTAATGCAAGCATCCGATCCGGGAGACTCTCATACAATGGTTGGATCCGGCTCTGTAGATGTTTCGCCAGGCCAAAGTTTCGTCTCATTCGCTTCTTTCAATTCAATTTTTTTATTGTATTGACGACATTCTGTGTACCCTTCTCGAGCTAAAGTCGACCATACGTTCTTCGATAATGTTCATATCTGGTGATTTGGAAGGCCAATTGTCAAAAAGATGGATTCCATGTTCCTCAAAATAGGCCGAAGTTGATCTGGCCACATGAATCGGCGCCTTATTGAAATTTCCAATTCTATCCAGAACATTCGTAACCATAAGCTGGGAAAGAGGGCCAATCATCTGCTGATACTGTTCTGAGTTCATTCTGATGGTAATTAATATCAATGTCATCTTTTTCAGGTAACAAAAGGCTCCCCAGACCATTATCGAACCACCGCCAGATTTACTAAAAATACATGGCTCAGCACGTAAATCGTGCCAATATTAAGCAAAAATATCCGGACAATCCAGATTGAACTTCTTTTCATCCGAAACAATAATTTTACGCCGTTCATTTGTCGATCGTTGGCGAACTTTAAACGAACTTCAATTTTGGCCATGACACTACTACTTAAAATCTGTTGAACACATCGAACGCCAACTGATACTTGGTTTTCATTCTTTGATTGCCGGACAGACTTTAAACTGTTAGTCGCACATCGAATTAATAGTCGTTTTTCGGTAGTAGATATCACTTTTGGCCGACTGGTTTTGTAGTTTTTACAGTAATTTTCACGATTTTCAGGGAAACTCCGCACGACTTTCTCACTTCTGTTCATTTTTTTGGCAATCGACGGTTTGACAGCGATGTGTAATCTTTTCATGTAGACATTTTGGCGTTTTCGGCCTCGGATAATCGATTTCCGCATCCCATTGTCGGCTGAAATTCAGATGACAACTGCGTCACAAATATTGCGTTCGGACAGAGCGTAACAGTAAACCACATCAACACAGATCATAAACGTGTAAACAACATTGTTTATTATAAGCAAAACAGTCACAGCGTCTCTTTATTATAAGTCAAAACAGTCACAGCGTTATTTTGCACTTTAGACGTACAAAATTTCGAAACAATCGAAAAAAAAATTTTTTTTATTGATAAATATGTTTGTAAAATGCGAGTTAATAAATGCTACTAAAAATGACAAAAAAATCGGAAAGAAATCCTTATTTCGCTGTGAAATTAAAAACATATTTCGTAAGCATCCATGAAGTGCTTTTAAATTTTATTATGAACTCATTTTACCAGAAAAAATATATTAACTCTTTATTTTCTGGCATATTCAATACTAGCAGCGCCCAGCGGTTTCACCCGCGTGGTGATGGAAAATTGTGATAATGATGATAGAAAACCATACATCTTTATAAATTATAGCCTATGTGTTATTCTGATGTGTTAGCTATATTATTGTAAAGTTTCATCAATATCCATTCAGTAGTTTTTGCGTGAAAGAGTAACAAACATCCAAACATACATACAAACTTTCGCGTTTATAATATTAGTAGGATAGTAGGATAGAATTTAAATTTCGAATGTCAATTTCTTAGATTTTTGTCTACTTACCTGACAGTTGTCGTTATAAATTATATAATTCACACTATATCTTTATAAATTAAAGCCTATGTGTTATTCTGATGTGTAAGCTATATTATTGTAAAGTTTCATCAAAATCCATTCAGTAGTTTTTGCGGGAAGGAGTAACAAACATCCATACATAGATACAAACTTTCGCGTTTATAATATTAGTAGGATTCATATTCATATTCAAAGTTAATATACAAAAATTCAGCCTGCGTATTTTTGTGCTCATAAAACTCAAAACTAGTCGGTCGCTTGACTTGAAATTTGGACCCAAAATTACATTCGAATACTCGCGTGTTTTTGTATTATGTTACTAAATTATGAGAAAATATATGTATAATTTGTGTAAATATAGAGCTACCACGTAAATCAATGCTACATTATGTCACACTTACTAAATAAAAAAAAAAGGAAAAAAGAATACATAAAAGTCTACCTTAGTACGGGCATTACTCCAGCAAGTTCGATTTTAATCTTATTAATCTAGTATTATAAATGTGTGTGAAATATTAATAAATAAATAAATTAATTAATTAAAATGAAATTTTGACACAACGTTGCATTCGAATAGGCGCTACAAATATCTTCCCGCTCTGGTGAAATATTCGGTACGCTTCGATATCGGTGCGTTTCTTATTCATTTTATATCAGACTGAGCCACAGCGAAGCGTTGCCTGGTTTAGATAGTTTGTTTATAAATATTATTATTATAGCTGGTGGTTTGCCTATTTAGAAAATAGTTTTTGCAGTGTGATTTTTTAAATTAACTCTCTCACAAAAGTCTTTACTGAAAACCAGCATCAATAGAATCGGAGTACCGCGTCGCTTCTAAGGGAATCCACTGATAGAGGACGTAGCACTTGAAGATGGAAAACAATAACAAGACATAGAAAAAAAGGAAGGGGAAGAAGTAGAAAGAGAAGGAGTCTCAGTAAAAGAAAAAGAAGGCGGTGGTACAACAGAAGCTGACAGTTTGTTAACTGACGAGCTACCGAACGTACACCTTGCCTACTCGTACAACAGCGCGTTGGTGTGTCGCGTGCCGTACTTTGCGAAGGCGACGACGAAATGACCGGAAACATCACGTGGGCCGATGCGACGGCATCGTTTCATAATCAACTCATAATAATTGTTTAAATTGGTTATAGCCGATACACCAGTAATAACCATTGGCACTATTAAACATGAGAGAAAATTATCCATAGATAGACAGTTTAACGTCTCTAATGTGAGTCGGCCTTAAGTTTTGTTCGGCAGTTTTTTTGACGTGACAACGTCTTATAATTCGATGGAGCCGGCTGCACGCAAGAAAAAACATGACTCATGCGGCGTTACCTCGCTCTGAGGCGTTCTATGAAAGCGCGGAACGAGCGACAAAGAGGCACAATCGGCCTCCGCGTTCGGCAGCGTTCGACATCTGTCTCTCTCCTACTTGAGTGAGCGATGCGTCCGCGTGGACAGCTGCTATACAATAATACATTAATACAATAATACATAAATGTAACTTGATCAATTCAATTATGATTTCCATTTACCTCCTTCTCTGTATCCATACAAAATATCTATCAAACAAATAAAATTAAAATTTTCTTTTGAAAAATGCAACCATTCCATCAGTATTTTCTTATGACGTTGTCACGTTCAACTATCGTCAGTAAACCGACTTTACAGATAACCGATTTTTTTCAGGTGTAGAGCTAGACTACCAGGAAATTAAGTAATTTAAATTATGACATTGAAGCGAACTATATACTATGAACTAAGGTTTTGGCCTCTGCCTGGCTAGTGGCGGAGCTAGATCTTGATTGGTCGCAGCTCGAGGTCACTTGTAAGAACCTCTACCAAAGGTGAGCAATTAAATCCGGTAGTTTGGTGGCCGGTAGTCCATTTTAAAAATAGGTGAGACACGGTGAACATCTCCCCACTTTTTTAGAAAACTTAGTTTTTAGACTTTCCCGGTAATTTGCATATGATCTGCCTAAAAGAATTCTTTCATATAATTTACCGGGAGCTGAGCCACGATTTGGGACCGGTCACAAAACAAACTGATCTTGCAGCCGAAGCTGCATGGAACTATTATTATTTGTTTGTTTTGTTTCTGTTCTTTATTGTGAAATTTCACAGTGGGCGGATATATTGTCATATGACAATCTCTTACAACCAACCGTACTATGAAGTTTTTATATGAATGCATATGTGTAACATCTGTATAAGTATATGTCTTGTTATTGTAACCGATCGACAGAATTGAAATGTAATTCCGTTAATTTTATCACGGAAAATGGTAGCCGACAGGAATCGAACCCGGAACCTAACAATGTAAGATCTGGCGATCTAGCCACTATGCCATCAAGCCTCTTCATAAACGATTAAAATTGGCGAGTAAACAGTGTAAACAGTGATAAAACTTTATCTGTTATAGTTTTTTTATTTATATTTTTATATTTATTACAAAAAACAACATTACTGCAGATAGGCTATGTGATATTAAATACGTGACATTGTTACAAATCGTGCAGAAAAACTATAAAAACCCACACACACAGGCTCATCGCATACCTAACTAAGCGAAAAAGCCCGTATTTAGGGATACTGATATTTTAATCCGAATATTACCTTTCCGCGAGCTGACTGGTATGACGAACGCCCAGGTCCGCGATAAATTCTAACTGAATTACCGCTGTAATACAACAGGTAGAGGTCGCGTAAGCGACTTCGGACCCGTAACCAGTCGGGAGGACGGAGGTATCCTGAAGGTTAATTCCAGACGGAGATATCCTGCCAAAACTGGTAGTCAGGGGGCGATGTTGCCCGCTGTGTACCTTTGCCGGTGCCTCGCCGTAAGGCGTTGGCCTCTGACGGGCAGGTGGCGGAGCTTGACGGTGGATTGTTGTCTTCTGCGCTCACCTCACGGGAGACAGAATGATACATTTCGTTAAAACTTCCTGAGGTGCCGGTTCGCCGGTTGTAGTTGACAACTCTAGTTGGTATGACGTTCGGTCATATGAAAAAGAAAAATTAAACATTTACACTTGTATAATACACACACACTGAATTATCCCGTTATACACTCATACATTAGTAGAAATAAAATTATGTTTATAACCAACACCAATACATAAATTCTACCATGGTAAATAGATTTTTAATTATAATGTTATATCTAAAATCTAATATTAAAATCTAATATTAACGAACAAGGGGTAAACGGGAATATGCATTCCCACAATACACGCAGACGTGATGATGTTATCCTGCCTAAAGTACGCCTTACGCAGACACAAAAGTCCTTTGTATATTTGAGCTATAAACTCTTTAACCAGCTCTTTTCTCCACAAGAAAGATGGAAGCAAAGGCGTTTAAAAGATTTATTAAACAAAAGCTGCAATCCACACATGCTTTCTGTAAGCTGGGTGATTTCTTTGATCATGCCAATTCTTTCAAATGGGAATAACATTAATATTTAACTTTCAGGTACCTCATTTTAGTTCTTATTGTTTAATAATAATATTATGAATTTAATATTTAATATGTAGATTACAATGTGTAACGTGACATACCTGACATACGTTGTTTTTTCCAATTTTGTTTTGATACTTTCTATTGTGTGATTATTTTTTATATAAAGTGTCTAAGATGACTATTAATATTCTAATAATAATGATCTATTTCATATGTATACTCATGTACATGGATTCAGCTCATATTTTTTTTTATTTGTCTGCCGTGTAAAGCCGACTTTGGTCAACGCTATTTGTCGAATTAATATTTATGCTTTAATAGTTTTATATCTATATATATTAATATATTACTAGCAACTGACGAATTCTTATTTGCGATAATTACCTTTAATTTATAATTCATGCTTTTATTGTATATTCTGAATAAATAAATTAAATACTGAAATGCCTATATTTTAAAGCCTTGGAGCTAAGTAGTAGAAGTATCGTTGTGCGAATGAGGTTCGAATGAGATGAATGTGTTATCCCAATTTGATCGAAGCAGAAGGCCGCAGCCTTCAAAGAAGAAAAAATATTTATTGAGATAGGAAAGCGAAGTAGTTTTATTGAGGATGTGGTAGAGTAGCGACAGCATACGCATAATACCAAGGTTGATGGCGACTTCCAGTAACCAAATTAACATACCTAAATCAAAGTCTCGGACAATTGCATTTAATTTTAAATGGTTTGTATGCTTAAAACTCCCCATTTGGTAAGTCAGTAACAACATCGGTTCACCAGCCATGAATGGTAAATGCTCATTAGACCAGCGAGCGCAGCGGTATTATAAATCACTACCGTTTCCTTACCACATCGACCTTTCATACCCATTATTCCTGCTCTTGAAGTTTACTCGTACCGTCGAGTACCTTACTGGTGATTCTAATTTACCCAGTAGGCAAATTATCATAAATTAACCGTAGTTGGACATTTGGATATTGACGTTATATTGTTTTGTATTTATGGGGCTTATCCTAGGAAATGAATCTATCAAATATGGAATGCTGCACTTTGCTTTCCTTCAAGGTAAGAAAACCAAGATATTTATTTCTTTTCATGAATAAAAAAATAAAAAAATGGCTTCTTGACGATATAGGTCGTTCAAGGACAGAGAATGATCTTCTGCAAATCATCTCTTAGAAATAATATACCTGCATAAATGTGATATAAGATAATAAACATAATGTAACATATATGTGTATGGATGTATGTATATGTATATGTATATATGTGTATATGTATATGTGTGTGTATAATTGTATGTGTCCTATGTCAGTTATGCTTCTCCACCCAAGTCTGAAAATAAATCGTATGCCCAGATACAGGCTATACTCGGCCTAGTTGGGCATGCGCTGCGCATGGTCATGTGAATGTGGGTCGTCGTTTACTTCGCACCATTACTTGGTATAACCATTTTATGAATTTCGCATGTTATGTTTTAAATAAATAAATAAATTTAAAAAAAAAACAAAAAATCTAAGCAAAATTCTGTCAAAATTGAAGGAAAACATATATGTATATCTTTTCCTAAAATTTTATACTTAATTGTAAAAAATATACATATATCAATAGTCAAAGTACAAGGGTATTTAATTCCAAAAATCCTGTAAGGTTAAAGAACTTACAATTAATACATATTGTATTTATAATTCTTATTTTAATAATATATCTGGCAAAAAGAAAAATTAAACACATTAGAAATCTGAATGCCAATAAATTATACAAAATCAACCATTACATTGTTTAAATATTAAAAAAAGATCTAAAATGAGAATTAAGAAATATCTAAAATGGAAATACCAATTACACGATAAGTTACCAAAAAAATGTATGTAGTTACATTACATTACATTGTGTCCAATTGGCGGCTAAAAACTGCGGGACGTGTCAAAAGTTTTTTAAGTAGTAAGTCTCATTACTACTTTAATAAATATACATATAGTATCTAAGGAACTTTGGATCCTACTAATGCGTCGTAGAATCTTATTACAAAACAAATTAAAGGCTTATTTAATAAAATAGTCAATAATTCTAATAGCTACCTTTACTAAACACGCAATAATTAAAATAGTCAGTTAAAAAGTTGAATAATCAAAGCAGAAGCCTAACAATTGAAATAGTCAATAAATCGAATAGTACCAAAAACTGTACATAGTAACATCAAAAGTAGTAAGTAAATTAGTAAAAAGAATAATCAATTGAATAATATTGCAAAAAATAAATTAAATAACAAATAATCAAAGAATTTAGAAATTAAAGCAATGTTTCTAAGTCATGTTTCAAAATTAGTAAATAATTTTTAAATAATTGCTATTATCTTTATTGTTATATTATTACGTGGTAATTTCTTGAATTATGAATAAAACATATTATTTAAAGACATTTATTTAGCTTTACTGCCTCTTTCGGCGAGCCGTTTTGGATTTATTTATTTACCTATCTGTGTGTTTATTCACTTATATCAAATTACATTACAGAAAAACCAATGCACTGAAAAGAAAAAATATAAAATATCAACTAGTAACTAGGCAAATACGATGTCGCTTAAAATACCAGCTAACAGATAAGAATAAATAATGAATTGCCTTAATTTAAATAGATGAGGGTAAATGGCAAAAATTACAAAAATCTGGTGCCATCGAAATAGTGTTATTTAGGCGTTGCAAAGCACACGCCAACAAGTTCCACGTCGTGAGGTTAGTGCGCGAGAACGGCTTAGCAAAAAGATGGTGCGATCGAGCACGAAGATTATTATTGGGTACGAAAAGATCCTTCTTAGCTAGTAAGCTAGGGTTACCAGTTATACGTCGAATTATTACAAATATAGGACAAGGTCAGCATTTCTCTTCTGAGACAGAGAGAATTATATAGCCAACCATGCCTGTGATAAATGCAGTCGGATACCAAAATGGATAATCTCCGTACTGCTTGAAGTACGAAAATCTCAAAAAACACTTCTGTATCTTTTCCCACATGAGGGTATATGTACAGTCATGCGGATTGGTATAATGGATAATTGATATTTTATGCTCAGTATTGTTCACACATTATTAAGACACGACCTCAAAGAGATATCTTCTTTCGAAACGCCGATATGGCAACTTTCAGAAAATGCCAGAAAAGTCGAAAAGTCGTCTAAAATAGTCGGCTGAAAAGTCGTCTAAAACAAAAACTAACCAATACTTGATTGAGGTCGGCTTGTTGATGATTTGTGATCCGTTTATTTCTAGCAAAATGAACAATACTTCCAGAAAATCATAGGATTTACTCGTAAATGATGACATTTAGGAGTATTTAAAAGAATTGAATGAATCTTATGACATTTGTTTACATAGTGATTTATTATATAGTGATGATGAATTGACATCGGAATCGGGTGAAATGTAATAAATCAATTGATTGTCAGTTTGATCTAATATTGTCTAAAATATTAAATAAAATATGGGTAATATCCGTACTGCTTGAAGTACAAAAATCTCAATAAACACTTCTGTACCTTTTCCATCATGAGAATATAGGTATAAAATAATAGAGTTGTCAACTACAACGGGCGAACCCGTATCTCAGGAAGTTTTCACAAGGTATATAGAATATAGGTATTGTTTGGGACTGAGATAAACGTAAGCAGTGGCTGAGGTGCGGGAACCGGCGTTCGTAGAACACTCGTTCTTTCGTTAGCGTACATACCTATACCTATTATTTTCGAGTAGCACCGAGCGAGTGATGTCACAGCACTAATGTCTGTGGTGGGGAGACCGAACGTCGGTCCCCGCACCTCAGCCACCGCTTACATTTAGCTCGGTCCCCAACTGCATCTTTACCCAGATGGGTCTCCATGCATGGCACAACAGCAAGCTGTTCTGTGTAATTGTGAGTTAATGGGCCCTTTCTGAGTTGGTCACGAAGACCCATTCTGTTCAGGGTTGGTCACACTCACGGGAATCAAACCTCTGGCGCTCCTGGACGGTCTGCGCCGCTCGGTGCGCAGACCGTCCAGGAGCGCCAGAGGTTTGATTCCCGCGGGAAACTGGTATCGCCCACCAGAGTCCTACCCAGGTTCGCACCCCGTGCGTGGAGGCCGTCGGATGGGTGTTGACCCGTGAGTGTGACTAAACTCTGACTAACAGTCGGGGGAGTCTGGAAGCAGTACTGTTTCCTATAGAGCGGGGGTGGTTGCGGACCTTTCGGCGACTGCTCTTGAAACGACCATCGGCCATGCGATCCTGGGTGAACAGCCGGGCAAAGGACGCCGTGGTCCGCGATAGATTCGGTATATACCGTTTCACCGCTTCGTAAGGGAGAGGACCGCGCAAGCGACCACGAACTCGGAACCAATCGAGAGACCGGAGTAATCTGGTCACAATTGGAAGTAAGGGCGTGAGTGCAAGCCCGCCGGGTAACACTCCTGGCTACTCGCGGTTAAGGCGTTGGCCTCTTACGGGCTTGTGACGTAGCTAGATGGTGGACTGTTATGTCCCAAATCTTCTACGCTCACTCCAGGGAGATAGAACGACTAATCGTTAAAACATCCTGTGGTGACGGGCTCGCCCGTTATAGTCGACAACCTAAGTTGTGTCATTGTGAAAGAGCTAACGATAACGGTTGTTCAGATCCATGTCCTCTGGCGAAGGTTAACAGCCCTGCGTTTAGGCTTTTATTCGATACATATTGAGATAGCCCATTGAAGCAGATGCATAAATTCCTCGGCACGCGGCGACCGCTTTAAAACAGTTAAAATATTCAAAGACTGGTAGCCGGTCGGCGCGTCTTCAAACATGCGCATTCGACAAAGTGTTATATAAAAACGTTTCCATCTTTTCGACATGAATATATATTCGGGCGTAATTGCCTCGTCGATCTGGCCGATTCTAGTTTAGTGGCGACGAACCCGTAATTCGAGAGGGATAATTATAAAATCCACTTCTCTCGTGCGCTCTTCGACGATAAAGAATGTCATCAATAGAGCGGCAAAAAAGTAAAGTGTATGCCGCACCCGTTTTATATACTGTCTACTTTTTCTACTATCGTAGATAGTGTTCGCAACTTTTGGTCTATTTCACATTATGGAATGTGTTGTGAATTATAAGATTATGTGGAAAACGCCGATGATACGCGTGGTACGTGAACTAACCACCTCGACCGCACCTGACTCAGGCTCACACCTCTTGGGGGTGGATCTTTCACGCGTGCTTCCGTGGCAGCCACGTTTTCGCAGCAGCTTCACTGTACTAAACAATAGAAATAGAAATATATTTTTCATCCCATCTATTCGAAAAGGACGACTTGGTTCGCCTGTAAGTGCGCCCAAAAGTGGTGTTTTCTATAAGAAACTTTATAAGTGCGCCTCAATTATCTTTGCGGCTCACTTCTTGAATAAGTGCGCCGCAATTGATCTTTGCGGCGTACTTTTTGAATTTGGAACACCTTAGTCTTCAGCGCCGAAGAAATCCAACGCAAATGTTGTTTGAATAAAGACTGGCTGGTACGACGGCCCCTAGTCGCGCCGCCGGCTGAATAAAAAAAAACAAATGAAATTAAAAACGCGCGAACGTCAATTGTTTTTATCGCCCGCGTTTTCGACAATTTTCACGGATTGTAAGAAATTCATCGTTTTGTTTTAATTTAATTTCAATTTAGTTGATACTCTATTTTTTAATAAATAATATTATTACAATAAAATATGAGGCGCCTTTTATTTTCTCATAGAGGGTGATGAAAAGTAGAGTGAGATTTTTGGCTCGGGCGCTTTTTTGAATCCAGAGCGAAGTGAGGGATTCTAGAGTAGAATCCCGAGCGTAGCGAGGTATTTTTTAGTAGAATCCTGAACGTAGCAGTTGGGCCATTATAACCCATGTGTTAGGGTCAGCCAAACTCAAAGGTCAGCACCCATCAGGTAGCCTCCACGAAGAATTGCGAGCCCAGGTAGGCCTCTGTTCCTGCTCAGGCCAGTTCCCCTGGGAATCGTCCTTCGTGCACTCTTGGACGGTTTGCGTACCGTGCGGCATCAGCCAGTCGACTGTTCGTTCAAATGATAACCGGGGGAGTCTGGAAACGGATTTGTTTCCTACGGGGCGTGGGTGGTTGTTAACCACGAGGCAAACGCTCATCTTGAAACGACCGATCGGTTACCCGATACCGGGTAGAGCCGGGCAAAGGACGCCGTGGTCCGCAATAGATCGCAATCTGGTCGCAACTGGAAGTAAGGGCGTGAGTGTAAGCCCGCTGGTTACCACACCTGGCTATCTCGCGGTTAAGGCGTTGGCCTCTTGCGTGCATGTGGCGGTGTTTGACGGTGGACTGTCTTGTCCTAAGTCTTCTGCGCTCACCTCGCGGGAGACAGAACGATAACATTTCTTTAAAATATCCTGAGGTGACGGGTTCGCCCGTTGTAGTCGACAGCTCTACTTGACATATGTTTAGAACCTTTGCTTCACTGAACTTTCCAAACGGCATACTTCAAAATTCTTTCACTCTCAGAAAATAAATTTTATGCTTGGTATAAAAATCCCTCAAACATCGCATGCCCCCGAGCGCATGGCTCCAACCGGACGTCAATACGTTTCAATTTCAATTTTCCATGTCATTAACTTAATTAAAAGTTGTCTTGGTTGATGATCCCACATTTATCATGCAGTATTTGATGCCCGAAGCGACGCGTGCAGATCAGCGTCGGGTAATTGCCTTTGATTACCTCTGCAGGGTCAAGCCTCTTTGATCAACACACATTCTTTACGTCTATGTTCTCATTATATAAATAGGATGATTAACAGTGAGTCTTAATAACTTATTGAAAAACTATTTTGACGTAACTTTTCGCGAGTCTATTAAGTAACTGAAACAAAATACTAGGCGGATCGCTCTTGTGATCAAAATTTATTATTATTTCGAGTAAAAGTAGGACCGCGTTATCTATTAAGCTGGCATATATGAAGAAGTTTGATCACATGTGTCTTTTTTTAGGCAAATGGAGTGGCTTTCCACTAGACAATAGCGGGATTTTCACATACTCACCCTACTTTTTCATCTACCTAATTCAAACTTGCCTTCTTATTCGTATAACCTCTTCTCTCTGCTTTCATCCCTTAGTCTTCTTTTACTTTCCCAGGAAAATCTACTACTGTCTTTACCTTCAGCAATCATTAATTTTCATGCGGAATTCAAGTGCAGGCGTCCCGAATATGGAACTTTGTGCCTTTGCCCATCAGACAACGTAAAACATTTTAAGAGACATTTATTGTTATGTTCTTTGTTATGTTCTTTATGTAATTGCACTCATTTATTAGAACCACTAGCTTACAAAAACTACAATTGTTATGTATCCATTAAAGAGGTGGGGGTAACATAGTGCCAAGCGCCATTTCTGCAAAAATCGAGCTGGCGGCGTATTCTGATGGGGAAAACTAAGAACTATGATTCTGTAGATTCGGTTTCATGATTCCACCGATACAGCGGGAAAGCCATCACCATGTGTTGCCCATAGTTATTGACTACGAATCGCTCGAAGCAAGATAGTGTCAGGCGACAATGCGGCGAAACAATCCTGGCAGATATTGTGTCCGGCGATTACAATTTACTGAAGAAGAACATGAACATGTCTTCAACGATGACTTCAAGCCCTCATCTGACGACTTCACAAGCAATTCCGACACCAAAACTTCAATAAATACAAGCGAATTTTGGCAGTGTCTTACACCTAACCTCAATTCCTAGTTTTGTCGCTTAGCATTTCAGCACTGCTATTCATTCCTTTATTGGTATAGATTTGATCTTGTACGTTTATTCTCAAATTTAGAGTAAGAGAATAACATTCTAGTCTTCATTATTCATTGATAATTAATTGCACTCTAGAATGCGATATACCTCAAAATTTGAATTGGCGCTTAGCACTATATTGCACCTATAATTTGTATTTATGTCGCTTGTCATTTCACCATGTAAATGGCAGCCACGTTTATGCGCTCCCTTATTCTCTAGTGGTGGAAGACTTAAATGCCGTGCGGGAAATTTGAAAAAATATTTAAAAATAAATCAATTTATTATTCTTTCCTTCTTAATTTGTTCTAGAGCATTCTCTCCACCAAATCCCTAAAAACACTTCCCTAGTAAACAATCTGTCAACCAATCATTCAGTTAAATCAATCAGGTTTATTAAAAAGTTAAATGTTTTATAAGCACTGCTCATCACCACCTTGATTATGAAAAACTTAAGAATTGAAGAACTTTTTGGGACAACATAGTACAACGCATGAACAAATAAATTAACAAAACTCTATAAAAATACGAGAAATGTAGCAAATGGCCTGATGTAAACAAAAATGAGGTGATATACTCATGAAGATATGTATAATTGCTTTCGAAACACATCTAGGCTCCAAATCAAATCCTCAGATTTGAGAATTTGATCAAACTTTCAAAAGCGTTTTTCTCGAAACTTGAAAAATGGCCCTTGGCACTATGTTACCCCCACTTCTTCCATTTGCCTTTATAAACAATAAGTCACTATAATTCTGGCGGTATGGTCGTAAAATATTGCCACCGCATTATGCCCACTATGTTGCACTATATTGTTTATGCAATGTAGTTTTTGAAACAAAAACAAGATTAATTGAAAATTTAAATATATCGCATCTTCAAATCCAGGGCCGATGTAATCGACGTGTCTCCTGCCTGCTTTTCTTCTTGTCCTCAACCCTACAATCGCCTTTTTTCCCAGCTTCCGCGGGAACAGGATCAATTTACAATAGGTACGTCTTCTCTTTGTACCACTAAAGTGTTTCATTACTTTAAGCTAAAAACCGTATTTCGAGATCTGAAGTGATCGCTGAAAAATTATTACAACTAAATTGTAATAAAAACCCGAAGATCGACCTGCAGGCCATCGATTTCATCCAATATACCTTTATCTAGTTTTAAAGCCTATATAAACTTCGTTAAAATGTAATCATGCCTAAAGTAGATTTAAAATCTACAGTCCCTTGTCATATTAATGACTCACTGTGCATTCCAGTAATGATTTACATTTCTAATATCCGCAAATTTTTTAATATTATTTTCTTTTTATAGTAATTTATTGAATTATCATGATTCATTAAATTGTCATGTATGTTAATTAAATAAAAACATTACATGTCCTCCTCATCGTGATCCGACGACTGCGACCCCTTGATTTACAGGACTTCTTCGAATATGCGACCGGAAGTGACTCGTGAATCCCAGTTTGTTTTTAAAGGTCCGATTACAACGACTACAGGTTCACCGCGGTTGTTGTAACTGTATTTGTAAGTGGGCTTCGGACGAGTATTGCGCTGTTGGCGGTTCGAGTCGAGGTTTTCAAGCCGGACTTCCTCAAACTCTTTAATTTTTGTGGTCACCGTGGAGCGCCACTCGCTGCGTTTGTGAGCAGCCCTCTCCCAGCTCTCAGGTGGAATACCACTGGCGGTTAGGTGCCTTTTTAAGACATCTTTCGTAGACAGCTAAGGCTATGCGTACTGGGATTTCAGTGTCCAGACGGTTATCATTTCTAGTCTCACTGCCAAGGTAGTGAAAGTAAGATACTACCTCTAAGACGCCGTTACCCAGGAGAATGTTAGGTTCGTGGTCGTAGCTCGTAGGTGCTGTCCGCCGACTTTGCGTCCGTCTTTTGAGAGTTGGGCATAAAGCACGGCTTTCGGGAGGCGGTCGTCTTTCATACGCACTACATGCCCACACCACCTCAGCTGAGCTTTCATGAGCATAGCTTCCATGCCCTGCATTTTCGTCCGTCGTAGCACTACTGTGTTTGACACACGGTCTTCCCATGTTATCCTCATGATGTTTCGGAGGCACCTCATGTGGAAGACGTCTAATTTCTTAATCTCTTTCCTGCAGAGGCACCACGTTTCGTAGGCATATAACAATATGGGTAGGACAATCGCTTTGTAGACGGCCAGCTTTGTCTTCAGTTTCAGATCATGCGATTTCCAGACACGTTGGTTTAGTTTGCCGAAGGCGGAGGCAGCTCTGACTATGCGTACTGGGATTTCAGTGTCCAAACGGTTATCATTTCTAGTCTCACTGCCAAGGTAATGAAAGTGAGATACTAACTCTAAGACACCGTTACCCAGGAGAATGTTAGGTTCTTCAGGTGGACTTCCTCGCGGAGGCTGAGCCATTATCTGTATATGTATATTACCATTAGCCAGTATATGTATAACGAACCCACTAACGAACACTCATTTCGATAATAAAGTTTTAACATGCTGCTCGATGGTGTAAGTTATGATTTGGCATCAGTGACTTAATAATAAACAACAGATTTGACAGACGCCGCTAAAACAACATGGCCGCCACAAACCGTCACCGTTGACCCGCCCTTATTGACGAATCTGATATACGTAATCAATGCGTTTATGTATGGACTTAATATACCATATTATTGTTTTAAAGAAATCTTTACCAATTCATGATGTTGTAACATCAAAATGCTTCAAAATCGCCGTGTGTCAACAAAGAGCTGTAAATGTTATAAAACCATCAACGTTAAATTTATTATGCCACTGCAATTTGATCATAAGAAAAAGTCGATTATCAAGGCGTCAACGTGGCGCAAAGCCGCTAGGAATGTCCAAACATTGATCTATGAACTGCCATCGGGCGCTCTAATTAAAATGGACGTGTTATCTGGCCAATAGATCCGTTATTGAAACAGGTGAAAGCGGTTATTTTGACAGCATCGATACGTTGGAGCCGCGTAATTCATCTGAGATGCTCGCGGCCCAACGATTTTATCACTGACCTGTCGGTAACACCTTTATATATCAACACACAATCGAGCGATCAATCGATTTAATACAGTTGTATATATCTCATCAGTTACATGCATAACGAGAATTGATTTTTCCCTAATAACTTTAATGAATTTAAGTTAATCATTTTTATTTTTATTTCGGGAAACATACACCGCATATTGTAGAACATATTGTAGAACAAAAAAGAAAAACATTACGCCGGTAATCGTTTCCTACGAAAGTGACATATTAAACAGATTTCAGGATATTTACTTAAAAATTAATTATAGAATAAGTCCATATCTATCTATATATATATATATATAAAACAAAGTCGGGTTTGTTCGCACACTTATAACTCGAGAACAGCTGAACTTATTTTCATAGTTTTTGATTTGTTGTATTTGTCTCCGTCCCGAATAGCAGAATAACTATTAAAAACGTTGGAAAATTAACGAAAACATTAAAATTTAAAAAAACATTTACCCGTACATATTGTTTCCAAAAAAATAAAATAAATGAAAATTTTCCGAAAAAATAAAATAAAAGTAAAAACATTTTCCAAAAAAATAAAATAAAAGAAAAAACATTTTCCCATACAATTTTATTTTTTCGGAAAAAAAATCCCATTCATATTTGTTTTATATCTATATATATAAAACAATGTCGGGTTTGTTCGAACACTTATAACTCAAGAATGGCTGGACCGATTTTCATGGTTTTTGATTTGTTGTATTTTTCTCCGTCAAGAATAGCAGAATAAATACAAAAATTGGAAAATTGACAAAAAAATTAATTACAAGAAAAAACATTTCCCCATACAAAATGTAAATCTGTGTTTTTCTCATGGTCAGTTGTACGTGGCATGTTCACGTGTCGGCAAATCATCCGCTTTATTTGTTCTTGCGCCAGATAAAAAAAACGAAAAATGTCGTATGTCACAAGGTGCTTCAATGAGGAGAATTAAATCGAGTGCATCCCATGCTGCACAATATGTAAATAGTTTAATTCAATCATGTCTTGCTGACACGCGATTGATATATTTAATTTTTTTACTTTTATATATTTTTTTGAGTTGTTATCTTAATAAAGTAGTGAACTTAATATCTATTTTGTATTCATTGTATTACTTTCATAAAATCATAAATTATGTTCAGCTAATCTGTAACACTACATTCATTGACTGTTAGGTGGTACGAAATCCGCCGGGTCAGCTAGTTTTTTATAAAATTAATATTAAAAAAACCGATGGGAGAGGTAGGGAATTGGAAGTGATTAGGAAGAAGGAGTTAGACGATGGTATATGTATATGTATATAGATATAAATGTAGATACATATATTTATTGATGTTTATAGATACATAGATACATATATTTATTGATGTTTATAGATGTTTATAGGTATATTATAAATATGTATAGATATTTATAAATAATTGTAGTAGCTACTGATATGTTGCATGAAAGTATAATACTAAGTCAGATAGGTATTAACAAGCTTGTTAGGTGCAACGTAAAACTATGTCTCTCACAATTACCTGTTATTATAACAGATTGACAAATTTACTTATCTGCTAAATTTACTTATCTGCTAATTATAATATCTTATTAAAAAAAGTAATAATTTCACTGTTTTGCCTATAATATATATAATAATTCGCCAATAAATAATAATTCGTAATGTCATTGAATGGCCTGAAATAACATTTAAAAGAGAAATAGAATATAAAAAAATATAAACAGACCGGATAAGTAGCACTAACAGTAGGAGACAATTAATAAAAATAATTCACCAATAATTAAAAAATGAAAGAAAAAAATCTAAATCAATGAATAATCAAAATCCGCCTATAAATATGATATGTATATAATTTAAAATGTCTAATCCTCCTAATTGAATTATTGTAAAAAGAAAAGGAAAAATGAAATGCATAAAAAGCGTTGGTCGCGCTGCGCTATTTAGCGGTGGGTAAAATATCGGAAGTAAACAATATTCGCGATATTATACCTACCGCTTGATGGCGCAGCACGATCAACGCTTGTCAAACTTTTATTTACAAGTCAAGTCAAATTTACAATAAAAAGTAGTGTTTTATTTACTCACAATTTTTATCAGAAGTTGTATATTTGCTCTTACTGATTTACCCACGTCAAGGATGCCAGCAAATTAAAACCCCGTATAATAACGCCACATATAAAGAAAGTTATTAGCTAATTAACTAAATAGTTATTAAAGAGTGCACATTTACTAAAGGGTTTTTATATTTCCCGGTCGCAAAAAAAACCAGCAAGTAAGTTTTGTAAGTTTTGTAAGTTGTAAGTCGTGTAACTAGCAGCTTTTTAAAGTTTTTTTAAATTCATTAACACGTGCTGGAAAGTAGGGATGTCAATATCAAGTTCCTGGTGTGTGCGGCGTTGCCTTGTCGTCGTCTTTGAGGGTATTACGAGAAATCTTGTCATTTAAGATGCCGGAAAATGAAGAAAAATATCCACCAAGCGACAAAATTATTAAAAAAAGGAAAATCATCGTCAGTATCAGTAATGTATTAAATTATACGGTGACGATAAAGTTACGAAACGGAAAAAGATTTTACGTCCCAGAGAGTAAAATTATAACCTAATTGTACAGATTCAACTTTGAATATGAAAAAGATTTGAGCGGTCTTATAACAGTAACGAATATAAAAGGCTGTCGCCGACTGGAGGAAGAGGCAGATGCAAAATGTCTATTTTATTTTTTTATTTAGGTAAGTAACAGCATGAACTTATAATTAGATACATAATTCTTGAAAAAACATGTTCTTATACCGATTAAAACGTACGCCGTTCGAAATTATTAGAAAAATATTTTACAAACTAAATTATGAAACAAAAAATAAATACATCCGTAAATATGTATTCGTTGAGAGAAAACGGATCTATACCACGCGGAAATAAACAACAGTCCTCCCGATGCATTTGTAGATGGCCAATGTAACTTTGCCGGGAGAACTCATCGTCCAAGTCCACGCGGCAAGGACTCATCCCCACCAACTAAAAAATGTCAAATGACCGCAAAAGTTGATATAACAAAAAAAAAACATATACCAAGGTCTATTTTTACAAGATTCGGATTATCAAAGAGGATTCTTACCACATACCTGAATGCTATAAAGATTTTTTAGCACGTCATGGATCACTGGTAGAAGAGTAAAATTCATCCAAAAATCACTGACAGAAGAAGGCCTTACCCTAAGGGATAATAGAGGAGTCGATGTTAAGAAAAAATACCAACTGGTAACTCTAATTAGTAGCTCCCTGACTTGATTATGGATGGCTCTATTGATGAATAAAACGGATTGGCAAAAAAAAAATTAATCGGAGAACACGTTCTTGAGATATAGATAAGCCAGACAGGCCGACGGACAGACAGCTTTTTCTGTATTTTTTGGTTTAAAATTTTCTAAAATGTGGACAATTAGAATTTTGAGAAAATCTATTTTTGAATTGTTATAATTAAACGCAAGACGCTTCGGACCAGCACTGTGTGTGGGTTGGCATGTTGCTAGAGTAATAATAGTCAAAGATAAATGAAAATAAGGACGGAAAAGATCTAAGTTGTTTGATTAGATCAAAGATACAAAGAAGCAATGTTTTTTCAGTACAAACTTAAACCAAGAGAGCGTCTGAAAATGTCGGTTGTTTGGAGGGAGCTGATTCTATAATTGGCCTGCTTAGAATTAGAGAGAAGGAGCCCTGTCACAGTGAACCTTAGGACGGGCTATCATAATTGAATGTTATGTATATTCACACATTATTATTCACCCCCATATATTTATGATTGGCATGCTTTTTGTTCTTGAAATTATTATTATCACATACCTTTTGAAATTTTATTTTTTACTAAAATTTTAGTTTACTTGATTTTATTTTTCACGGCATTCTTCAATGTATTTTTTTATTTAGCATTAGGCAGTACTTAATTATACGAATCTGAGACTATTTTAGTGCGGACGTCTCGTGCGATCCAGTTAGGTTAGGTTTAATTTACTTGTAACTGATATTATGATTTTTTGTAAAATAAAGAATTTGAATTTGAAAAAAAAAATGTGTATAAAAGATATCCTTTCTGTTCTGTTGACTGTTGAAGAATCATCTTGTCGGGAGCCAGCCCTGGGTGCAGCAGCTCTATCGCCGTGAAATTTAGAACGGGCTGTCTTAATTAATGCGTATACACAATTGCGTGTCTGTGCTGTTGATGGCTTAGCCACAGGGGGTCCTGGGGCTCGGATCCCCCCCCCCCCCCCCCCCGAAATTATATATATATATTTTTTAAATAGTAGTAGTAGGTATATACTTTTTTTATTTTTTTTATTTCGGTATTTATTTATTTATTTTGAAATTGACTACTTATCGAAAAGATTTACAAACCAATTTTCCCTCTTTTACAACTGATTTGAACATCATTCGGTATTCTAGGTCAATTAGGTCGGTATTCTACCATTGCGAGCTAGGTACTAAATAAATAAAATTAATAAAATATCACACTCACACTAGCTAGGTATCTTCAAAGGCCAGAAATGAAGTTATCTTCAGCCGTTACGTATACAAAACACATTAATTTCCCTTCAGAAATGCGTGGACCGTGAACTTTATGAGGTTTTACTCATACAAAGATGTAATACTTCATACTACTTGACTTCTCCAATGCAAAACTGTCCAAAATTTGAACTACGCTACTGGCTGTTGACCGTGGAAGAGTAACCTCAGTTGAATTGAACCAACATGTAAAATTGCAACTTTATAGGATACTAGCTGTGCCCGCGACTCCGTTCGCGTACATTTCGATTTTTACGAAGCATTAGGTGCAATAACATTTTTTATTGCGTGATTTAAAGGGATGCTAATCATATGGTAAGGTGGTAGCAGTCGTCATGATCTTATTGTAACGCTTCTTTGTAAACGATGTTGTGTGTTGTGTTATGGGGAGTGCAGATGTAAAGATCGTTACTGCTGCTCACTCTTGAGCAAGCAACATACAGCTGTCCGTGAGAGAAGCAGCTCGTGCGGAGATCTACACCTGCAGTGCGGAGCGTCTGTCCCTGCGACTTGTTTATAGTCATAGCGAAACAGACGCTCACAGGGAACTGTACACGCTTGAACTCGAACGGGTAGTTGTTGGGGATGAGAGGGATACGCGGGATGAACACGTCTTCCCCTCGGCCGCAACCTGTTAGTATGGTCGCCTCGATGACGTTTCTTTGTAACGACTTCACCAGAAGCCTGGTGCCGTTGCATAGCTTGGGGGTGCTTAGGTTTCTCAGCAACATTATGGGAGCACCAACTTTTAACGTTATCGTATGTGCCGGAAGTCCAGGAGCATTCAAAGAGTTGAGAAACTCGATCGGGTAGTTAGTCGCGTCGCCATCATCAACTACCCTATTAATGGCATGGAACACCATTTCGGGGGCCTCGAACATACTTAAAATTGCGTTATTAATAGCAACCGCCTCATCATTTTTTGGGGTGAGAATGGCTCTTTCGCAGAGCCAAGAGCTTTCCTTGCTAGACAGATTTTCTATGTCAGGATAAACTTGGGCGATCAGCTCATTAACCGAAGTAACAGTTTTACATAATGAAAGTGGAAGCTGAATTTCGCCATTCACTTCGGTCATTGTACCATTACCTATCTTCAACAGCAGATCAGAGAACTCTCCCGTCAGTGAATCCCCTCCGAGTTGAGCTCTCATATTGACGGTAAGTGAGAGCTTTTTTACATTGGACCAGAGAAGGGATCGTTTGAGACAGGCGTTTACTTCATCAGCGCGCGTACCTCTGCTGATGACGGGGAGAGTCTGACGGAAGTCACCAGAAAAGAGGAATGTGACACCACCCATAACTTTGCTATTGTTTCTCATATCCTGTAACGTGCGGTCAACAGCCTCCACTGCTTTTTTGTTTGCCATCGTGCATTCATCCCACACGATGAGAGCACAGTCTCGCAGCACTTTTGCTTTTTCACTATTTTTTGAGATGCCGCAAACAGGATTGTCGGAGCGATCTAGATCTATAGGTATTTTAAACATTGAATGAGCTGTCTTACCCCCGGGCAGTAATGTTGCTGCTATCCCAGAGGATGCCACCGCAAGAGCTATGTCGGCATCTTTTCGAATTTTTGCTAAAATTAGATTTATCAAAAAAGTCTTTCCAGTTCCTCCCGGGGCGTCAATGAAAAAGATTTCACCCGATTTAGATTTAACGCTGTTCACGACTCGATTGTATATATTTGTTTGTTCCACAGTTAGTTTTGGCTCATTTTCTCGAACCAAACTATTCATTTCGGCAATGATATAGCTCGTCTCAGCGGCATACTCCTTGCTTATTGTTGCGTCGTTCATCATCTGAGGAGAAGGAAGTCCGTATCCACCCAGAGGATTTCCGCCGATAGAGATGACGAAATCCTGAAGTTGTAATAAACCACGATTTTCTATGTCGGGTCTACATTCCTCAACATTGAGATCAGGGGTACGTCTCTGAATCTCCCTCGTGATGTCTTCACAGAAGATATGGCGGTACTTCTCCCATAGATCGCTTGGATTCGACAGGTTACAGAAGACCAACATAACAGCAAAAAGTTGGCGAAGTTTAGCGGCGTTGTCACTGATGCAAGCCTCTCGCAATGTGTCATCCCAGTTAGAATCGTCTTCAAGCAGATGTAGTGCTCTACATGCTGCTTGGTAAGTTGGATGAACTAAGCCGTCCACAGATTTAAGGCATTCGAACGACGTCGGTCCTCGTACGTGATGAAGTAGCAACCGTAGAAAGTAGCATTCGCTATTGCTTGGATGTACTGTGTACACCCTACCGAGTACGTTTTCTCTAAAGATGCCAGTAACACCTTCTACGATACTACCACGCTTCCTACGATTGAAGACGCCACGTTGTTTGTCGAACGTATAGTATGATGGCACGTCTTCGTAGAGCAATGTTTTAGCGAATTCGTCATCTTGGCAGAGTTTGAAGAATGCCATTAACGTCGTATTTTTTGGATCATCGACTCTATCCCTCACGTTATTCAAAGTGAAGTAGACGCGCTGCCCATTCTCGAGATGGACAGCCAAATGAGTAACGGGAGGAAATCGTTCGTGTATAGGAAACGACAGGATGCGCCAAACTGCTTCCGAACTGCTTACATATCGTCCAGATTGGTACCGCAACACTTCGTCGTGTTCGTTTTGTACCCCGAATGTCGCTTGGTCGCTGCCTTTATTTACATATTTGCATATGTATTTAATGGACTGGACGCTGCTACATAATTCGACGTTTATGTGTGTTTGGAAGGCTCTTGAGAGGGTCGGTGAGTGCGGAACAATCCACCTGTTATCTACTTCAATAATTTGACCGCGTATACGAATTTGTGCAGTGAACCCGCCTTCTTGGGGACTCCTGCGTTGGTATAAAGGGTAGCCGTCTGTACCCGTCACCGTTTCCGTAGTGAACTGTTTAGGAAATTGTTTACTGCAGCGACCGTCCTTCATGCAAGGCGACTGCATGTTCAAAGGTCCGCAAGGACCATGAACCATGTGCGTTTTGACGATTTCATATAGTTGAGGATCGTTTTCGGGATTTGGTAGTTCCGCGCGTATGACTCGATCGATTTCATTAGGCCTAATTTTTTCTTCCAGCCACAGGAGTATGTGAGCATGGGGGAGACCTCGTTTCTGCCATTCGACAGAATACATGAAGCATCTAGCACCACCAAATATCTTCTTCTTGGTGATTAAATCCATTAGTATTTTTAACTTAAGATGAAAAACTCTCGAGATCAAGTCATGTCTATCATAAGGAAGTTGTCCAGGTAGAAGTTCCTTCTTTATTTCTTTCCACTTGGGATTGGTCGTGATGGTGATAAAGAGATCAGGTCTTGAGTACTTTCGAACGTAACAGAACGCATCTTGAGTGCGCTCGTGCATATATCTCGGGCCACCTGTGAAACTGGATGGTAATATCACCAGGCGACCCAAGTTCTCCCCACCTCCATCCTGCCTCAGCGCATCTTGTAAATGTACATACTCTTCAGATCTCAGTTTCTTTTGGTTCGTTCTGATAAATATTAGTCTTTCGGTCTCTATCTTTGCGTACATGTCTACTAAATATTGATTAAATAGCTTACGAAAGTAGTGAAGGTGATTGTATACATCCTGTCGAATCATTATTCGATAACAGTAAAACTGGAGAGCGGATGTTTTTTTTCTATTGTTCTCTTCGCGCGTCAAAGGATCCACATTAAAAACCATAAAGTTATACCCATCTTCACCGTGGCAGAGTAGCAAGGGATATTGCAGTGCATCGTAAGATCTATGTGTTTCGCATATCCTTAACAAACGGTCATCGTTTGTACGAAGAACGATATCTCTTTTCTCACACTGCTCATTCACCAGCAATACGGCTACCTCGTTCGTTGTTGGTTCGTTGTATCGACCTCTGTGTGCTGTCGACGGCCTTCGGTCTGCATGTATGACTAACTTATAGTCATCCCGATTACCAGTAGGGAGAGATTGTAAAGCCGTCTTGAAGTCTTTTACATACGGATTACACTCATTAAGCATCGACTGAAGATTTTGTACTAAATTTCTATCTATGTTTGAAATGTGTGACATTCTTGTGTCAGTTTGAGCTTCATAATCTGAAATGAAGTAAATCTGAAGGAATTTTGCTATTGCGTTTTCGACTGGAAGCAATGATCCTATGCGATGATAAACTTGGCCTTGTATTTTAAAAGTTGGCATGAATGGGCCTTCTGATATTTCATTGCCCCCAAAAGATGTCATTTGGAAAGCACTGTTGTAAGAGCGAATGGCATTAAGGAATTGCGCTGAGGATGGATGGTCTCCGTTCAAAAGCGACTTAAGTGGTTCCGGAGGTGGTTCTATTGGTTCCAAGTGAACCTTTCCCGATGAGCAGCACAATCCATTTGACTCATTTTTCCACTTTAAGGCCTTACAGTAACGACAAACGACTTCCATATCCCCAATCTCAGACTCCTTGGCATAGTTTATTTCTGGGTTATAAGAAAACCCACTTTTATATTTTTCAACCCAGTACAAAATGTCAACAACAGCTTCATTCCGCCCCCCATCTATGGATAACTGTAACTGTCTGTTAAGACTGTGCATTTGACGTCGACATTCCAATCGATCATTCCGCTCATTTTGAGACAAAGATGCTCGGAACGTCGCAATCTGTTGTTGGTTTGCATATAAAGCACTTTCTCGTTCTTGACTTAACAGGGCATATCTGTCTCTACTGGCAGCCAGACGTTCAGCTTGTTGTGTTTCGCCCTCCCTTCGAAAGGAATCCAAGTGACGCTCTCGATCGGCAGCTAAACGTTCTTCACGCTCTGACTCGGACTCAAGTTCACGCGTGCGTGTAGCGTATTCACGCATAGCCGTCAAACGCTGTTCTCGAGCTTCATCAGACTCGTGTTCACGTACGTATGTAGAAATATTGCGTTTTAATAATAATCGTCGTTCTCGCGCTTCATCAGATTCGACTTCACGCGTGCGTGTAGCCTGTTCACGCATTACCGACAACCGCTCTTCTCGAGATTCAGCTGACTCGAGTTCACGCATGTGTGTAGCGTAACCACGCATAACCGACAACCTCTGTTCTCGCTGTTGCGAGGACTCCATGTCTAAAGACAAAGCATTCCGCTCGCGATTTGATTGTAGGCGTGCATCTCTTTCTTGCTGACTTTCAGACTGTCTCGCGAGTCTAGCTTTTTTCGCTTTTGAAGACACAGAGTTGAGATTAGTTCTTTTCCTAATTGGCGGCATTGTATAAAAAAAAATCCTAAAAATTATCACACATTATTAAGATTATTAGTATCGATTATTCCTACTCTTTCATTTTAGCTAAGGTACCTATGCTTTCAGAATAAACTACATACTTACGAAATTAATACGAACATTCAACTCAATTCAAATAAAAACCAGTCAAGTACATAGGTACTATTCGGTAATGGAAAGTAAAAATTATTGCCTAATATATATTCGCAATAACACCTTTATTGCACTTAAAATTAATCAATAATCAAATGAACATACATCGAACTAAACAAAAATGCTAACTAAACTAAACACAAAGCTATCAACTCAATTCAAATAAAAAACCATTCAAGTACATAGGTACCTACTATCCGGTAATGGAAAGAAAAACTTAAATAAAATAAGACCCTAGAAAACGTTCCCGGCAGTTAGGCAAAATACCTAAGTAGGTACCAAATACCTAAGTAGGTACCTACATAGGAACATCTATTGGTGAAAGAATTGTTAAAATCGGTTCAGTAGATCCCGAGATTACCCCTTACAATTTAACAAATATACAAACACACAAACTTTACTTCTTTATAATATTAGTATATTAATCAATAATCAAATGAACATACATATGTAGATCTAAACAAAAATGCTAACTAAACCCAAAGCGATGAAACAGATTTAAAAAAATAGCGATCGCTCGAAACAATGCATACGAAACACCACGCTCCGCGCTCTACACGCGACACGTCCGTGCAGGTCGAGTTTGGCGTTCTATATGGCGAGCGTCCCCGCTCTGGTCCGTATTTATAGACACTCGCTCCCCGCGCCCCGCGTCATAAACTCGCACGCGCCGCGCGCCAGGCGAAAATGCGATCAGAGTTTTTGATCAGTACTCCGTCATTTTACTACTTCTAGCGATGATTTTTGGCATACTCTTCTTTTAGATGTATGTGATTATAATAGTGTAAACAAAATCTGAATAAAATCACCTCATTCAACATAATAAGCAGCTAAACATGCAGATACTCGAAAAAATAAATTAGGTTTGTATGGGGGCCACGTCTTATCATAACTGGAGCTAGAATTTAAATAGCCTATCCTGTGTCCCAGATGTCTATATGTTTTTATACCAAATTTCATCAAATTCGGATAATTGGTTTAAGAGTTATGGAGGAACATACATACATACACACATACAGAAAAAAATTCTAAAAATCGTGAAATTAGTTTCAGTATCATATATTGAGCCTATAAACACAATATCTCTGAAAACAAACTAACTTACTCCATGACCGACCCTTACAGATTTATTATTAGTATAGAAGAGGAAGTGTTTCTAATTCAGCTTGTAAGATTTGAGCTAAGCAAACTAACAAACATTGCAATGTAAATAAAAACTTGTAAAAATGTATGGGTGCTGGGCCTACCTCTTTAATAACAATAACGTAGTTAATACTAGAAGGATCTATTTATCTATAATATTTTTAATACACGTTACCTCAATAATTATGAGCCATTTTGGAGTTTTGAATTTCGTTTTTTTTTTCAATTATGTCTGATTACACGAAAAACCCAGTTACTATGATGCCAATTATTTATTTAAAATAGATTTTTTGCAGTGAAGATCTGCAAAAAATATTTTATTATGATGCACACTGGCCACACCATGTTGGACAGCTGCATATTACATGTCTTTGCATATTACATACCTTTGCATATTACATACCTTACTTACATACAAGACCTTTGCATATTACATGTCAGTAGCGCGGCAATGAAATCATGACAGACATTACTGTTATCAAGCAACATATCCCAGTATTTCCCCGCCTTTTACTGCTGATAAACTTGAGCTTTCTTATGAATATTTAGTGTGTACTAACACAGCGTACACACGTTATCGTTTCGGGTATTCTGCGATGGTTTTCGTATAAGCAGTTATTAAAAATACAATACCTGGTTGTGTTAGGTGCCCTAGGTGATATCAGGTAATTACTCAGAAACGGCTCATAATTGAGATGAGTCGTTCTAGTAATTAATGTTCTACGTCAAGAGATCTTTTTATATGTATGTATCTTTTGATTACAACTATTAGAAAACTGGACCCAAAATACTAATTATCCTTTAGATGTTTTGTTTCGTCAAAAAACTAGGTGTTGTGAAACCATCAGGACCAGTCCTCATCATTTCGGCATTTTTCCACCAGCAAAGCCACCCGCGGTTGACGGTATTTAGATCTCCTGGTAGAACCGCGCTATCGCGAATAGAAGCGCTGTTATAGTAAGTGCACACGAGCACATTCACAATTCTGTCAGCAATTTATTGAAAATGATATAAGGCTTGCGGGGCTGGTCGCCAATTAAGCCTGACTACTGCGTTACGTTACGCCGACGTCGATGAGAGACGAGGAAAGGGTGCAATTATCACATCGGCAGAATAATGTGCACAATTTGTATTGCGAGACCACAAAGTTGGAATAGTCTGGAGGCCCACCCAGGAGTCCAAACGCGTGGGATTTTAGGAAACAACGTATATGCACCGACTCAAAATGAACAAAGTATTCGGCTAAATCCGTACCCAGCAAAGGGAGACCTGAAAGAAACGGTGTATCAAGGTAGTTTCCAGGCTTTATCCACCCTTGGCTGTCCATCTCTTACAAGCACCTTACTAAAATTAATGATCGTCGCCTGACGTTCAGGATATCAATAACTAATTATTTCAACATTTTTCAGGAATGTGTAAAGTAATAATTGGTAAAAGACTAATTTTGTACTATGTATGATCTACTTAGTTGGTAGATTTTCCAATTGAAAAACAAACATAGGAATTATACGTCTCTACACACCTTGGTATTTTGCCAGCTGGGCAAATATATTTCTTTCTAACTCAAAACCTCCCTAAAATGCCATGTTTCAAGTTATTAAATTTTAAAAGTCGAATTAGTAAAAAATACAAAAAAAAATACTTTGATCGTTTCTTCCCGTATCCATTCAATTGGCAACGAACCCCTTACAGCGCCGATAGTGTAACTCCAACTCTGTAACAATGAACAAACTGATAAGCAGTGAGACATCTTTAGCACGTGCGAGCGTTAACACTTGCAAAAAGCTGCCATTTATCTTTAGTGATTTTGTATTCATTCCAGGAAGTCGCCACTGACTTCCGATAAGATAAACGTTTGTTTTGTGTATTCCGATAGCGCAGTGGAGGCTCAGTAAATAACACAATAACTGATAAACTTTTTTCTACTTGAAGGGCATTGTCGTTAATCGCATTACTAACTGGCAGCAAACATATCTTCTTCTTCATATTTATTTACCATTGTAATTTCTTATTTAGTTACTTATTTAGTTACACATATTTTATACACATATATACATTCACATATAGAGTACGATCTAATATATAGTATACTATTCCTCCTATGTCTTATATTACATTATATTACATTTAATTTATTACATTATGTTATCGATCGGGTTGATCACCCGATTCTTCTTTATAAATTAAGGAGGCTGGGAGTGCACGGAGACCTTTTTAGGTGGATTTCCTCTTATATCACAAACCGACACCAAGCTGTAGCGGTTGGTGGTTTCAGGTCTAACTTCGCGACAGTCCCTTCTGGAGTTCCGCAGGGCTCTCATTTGGGTCCTTTACTGTTTAACGCGTATATATTTGACATTTGCTTATGCTTCACCAGAGGACGTTATATATTATACACGGATAATCTCAAAGTTTATGCTCAAGTGGATAGCATGGCCGATTGTCTCCATATTCAGACAGATATTGACCGACTCTTTGATTATTGCGTGAAAAATAATCTCACTTTAAATGCTACCAAATGTAATAGCATTATATTCGGTCGCAAAAAGAAAAGCATCAATTTCAAATACCGCGTAAATGGTAAATATATCCCTGAAGTTCAGTGCATTCGAGATCTTGGGGGTACAACTGGATCAAAAGCTAACGTTCGGCCAACACATCAACAGTATTGTTAGCAAGGCGTTGAGGACTCTGGGTTTTGTTAATAGAATATGTAAACTATTCTCGAACATTAACATCTTTAAAACGCTTTACTTTTCCTATGTTCGTAGCACCTTAGAGTTCGCATCGCAGATTTGGAATCCGCAATATGGCGTGTATAAAAATAGGGTGGAGGGCGTCCAAAGACGTTTTACTAGATACCTGGACTATCGTGAGCACTTGGGACTTGGAACCTACGAGAGCAGGCTGAACTATTTCAGTACGTGTTCACTGGAAGACCACCGCACAGCGGCTGATATGATATTATTGCATAAAATAATTCATAACAAAATTGATAGCCCTTATTTGTTAAAGAAACTGTCGTTGTTGGTTCCGCCACGAAGGGTTCGCTCTCCTCGTACGTTCGAAATCCCTCGTGTGAACACTAGTTACGCCTAAAACTGTTATGCACCGCTTGATGACCACATGCAATAGTCGATTCGAAGATATCGACATTTTTTACTTGAATCAAGCTAAATTCAGCGAGGCTGTCCTTAGCTCACTATGCGTCTAGGAAGTGATTACATAGTGAGTATACAAATTGTTTTAAAACACTCAGAGCGAAAATGAGAATAGCAAAGAGTATAATTTTAATATCTATATCCTATCCTACATATATCCCATCCCTCTCCTTTCCTATCCTTGCAATAGTTCAATTGTAATTTAATTTAGTGCAATGCAACTTTTGATTTGCCGTATAAGAAAATAATGTAGGAAACAATTAATCGGCCAGCGAAACACTGTATTAGAATAATTAGTAATAATTAATGAAGCGCTGTATGTTTCTCGAAAATAACATAAATAAATAAGTAAATAAAATACCATGCTACGTATAAATGTATGTAGGTACAGTATTCTTCAAGGGATAGTTTGCAGAAGTTTGTTCTCTCTCCTTGAACGACCTACACAAATGTCGTCAAAAAGCCATTGTTATATTTTTTATTGAATGAAATGGTTCTGTCTATTTTTTAATATCCTCATCTAGTAGACGGTTGAATAATTTAGGGGCTATAGAGTACAACCTTTGGGCAAATGATAATTACCCTAGGGGACCGCCATAATTCAGGCCTGCAGATGCTCTTGTCGATCTGTGTTACTGGCTTCGTGGTCACTCATCTAGAGTTCGATGGAAAACTAATGTGACTCTTTCACAGACAGCTGGCGTATATCTAACGCCTTACTTTCTTGAAATAGCATGATTGAATTATATTTGAATTATATTAGATCGTTTGCCTGTCTCGTAATATTTTCCGTAACCGGACATCGTTGACATGTTCCATCTCCTGCGGAGGATGCACAGCGTCACATAGATCGCGTGCTCGATTCACGAGCGACGTTTGCACTGCACTTGCATGCAAATATCTGTCCGTATGTGTGTATATCCATCTTGATATGTGTAAATCGTAAGCTCACACACCCTCTTCCAGTCTACCCTAGACAACGGCGGTTGCAAAATCGCCAAAACTTCGGGTGTTACAAACTTCACGCGATAAATTCGTTTTTATCTTATTTATAAAGCAACGAAGTATTCATTTCTTCATTTATAGATGTATTGCTTCCTGGTTTTTTTGCAGTCATTTTTGCTTAATTTACGCCATAAAATCATTTTGGTTGACTGAAACCAATAATAATAATAACTCTTTATTGATCAAAGTTTACAGTTTTGCACAATGACGAACTTATCGCAATACGGCAATTTAGATGAAATTATAACTCGTATATTTAAATGTAATAATCAAGAGAGACCGTGTCCTAAAATCATCTGGTGTCGATAGAAAGTGACGGCGGCAATTCATTCAATTCAGTAAAACTTCATCGAAGTAACAAGCATATAGTAGTAAGTAACAAGTAATAAGCATAAGGCCTAATTATAATGGGTGCGTCTCTCTAATTTTATCATATATAATTGTTAGTTATTAAAACACTAAGTCAACTTTTTTCTTTAAAGTTTTTGGCGGCGTGGGTGGTTCAACGACTTGTCCGGTGTTGAAAATATGCAAGTAATAAAAATAGTCGACTTGGCCTTCCTTTTTCGACCACGTTCACCAGTTCCATAAACGGTCAGTAGGTGTGTATGCTGTTTAATATTGTTAATAAATAATAATAATTTGAATTATTTTATTATTATTATTCTATTATTAGAATTCGCGTCAGTCATCTGGAATCCGCAACACAAAACATATATTTCCCGGATTGAAGCAATTCAAAAACGGATGACGAAGCGTTTAAATTTGTTATATTTTGTAAAACCATCTTCGTACACAGAGTCGCTTCAGTTTCATAAGATGATGTCGTTAGAAAAGCGCCGAAGCATGATCGACGCTGTATATCTGCATAAGCTAATTAACAATCGTGTTGATGTTAGTCAAATATTGGAGCAGATAAATTCTTTCAACTGCCAATTGTCAATTCTAACTATGCACAAAATGCCTTTCTTTATAGAGCTTGTCATCATTACAACTCGGTGTTTATGGATGTTGATATATTGCAACGAAACCGCTCTATTATTGATGTTTATTTATGCGAATTTATACTATGTTGATATTATTATTATTATTTAAGCAAAAACAGCGTTTTGGTGGCCAATAAGAGATGTCTACCTATTATTGAGGGATAATGTAGCTACAAGGAGCATAGGGCGCCAGGCCACCAGGTGCTGGGCGGTTCGCTGGTTGTGCAAGCAGATCCTGTACCGGAAACAGGCTTCTGCGCGGCGAATTTTACGGGAGTACAGGGTAATCGCTTGAGAGGATGGCTGCTCATTCAAGTAAGTTTGTCGGAGACGGGTCGTGGGGGAAACTCTCAGAGCGCGCGAATCTGCACGCTATTTAAAAAGAGTGCGATGTCCTGCGTGAAGTGAGACTCGCCTTGATGAGGCGTCCGGTATATGGAGAGGGAAGAGTTCAAAATCTGGTGAAATTCTGCGTTCCAAATGTCGAGATGCAACTATATTTTTTCTACTTTATTTCTGGCTCGTAAACTGTCTGCGCTCGGCTGGCGACGACAAAACAGAAATCGGCGGGGCCGTGATCAGCGCCCTCTCGACGGGCGAACCGACTACTACGGGGTACTATGATTCACTCCGCGGCCGATAGATGGCGCTTTGCGGGAGGCGACGTCTGCCCAAAAGAATGACTAATCGTGTTATAAAAAATAAAATGTGGAATTATACGGAATGGGAATATACCTCAAGGAAATTAGGAAAATCAAATAAAATCTGGGATATTAAATAAATGAGAAAATTGATAATTATAATTGGGAGAGGACGAGGAAGATGCCACAGATGGGAACGGCAAATTATAATTGACGGACTAATTGAGGAAGGAAGATAGAATATATTTAGGTAAGGTAACTAGAGGGAGAAGGTATATGAACGGGAGAGGATAATTTAAATATATATTTCTCCTTTTATTTTGTGTAGTTTCTTTTTACCCCTTTTTCCTTCAAAAAATAAATGAAATTATACTCAATGTTGAAGTGGTTTAAAATATGCGCTTTATTTCTTTACGACATATGGAAGGTAAATCAAAAAAAGTATTGAAGACGAATATTCTTAATTATATTTTCCAGTCTTATCTTATCAAAGAGAAAACGTAAATCGAGCCTAATAAGATATTTAGAATAATATTCAAAGTTGTATTTTACGGTTTTATTCTACAACAGAGGAGAACGTAAGTCAACATAAAGAAAATATTTAAAATGGTATTTAAAATTATATTTCGCAGTTTATTTCACGAAGAAAACATGTAAATCAAATATGGAAATGTTAAAAACAATGTTTAAAAGAATTTATATTTTACAGTTTCCTTTATGGAGGAGGAGAACGTAAATTGAGATAAAACAAAAAAAAAAAAATGTTTGAAAACGATATTTGAAAAAAATCATATTTTATAGTTTCCTTTATGGAAGAGGAGAACGTAAATTAAGATAATAAAAAAATGTTTTAAAACGATATTTACAAGAATTATATTTCACAGTTTCCCTTATGGGAGAGGATAACGTAAATCAAAATAATAAAAATGTTTAAAACAATATTTACAAGAATTATATTTTACAGTTTCCCTTATGGGAGAGGATACCGTAAATCAAGATAAAACAATGTTTAAAAAATAATATTTAAAATTATATTTTCGGTTTCCTTTTATGGAAGAGGAAAAGTAGATCAATATATAAATGTTAAAAAAAAAATAATATTTAAAATTATATTTTACAATTTCCTTTTATGGAGGAGGAAATGTAAATCAAAATAACAAAAAAAATATTTAAGAACGATATTTAAAATTATATTTTCACAATTTTATTTTACGACCTTTCACCCCTGCGGGTTATGACCATTATTTCTAATCTCGCTCTTTTATGGCGAATGCTAGTATTAATTTTTGTTTTTTTTAGAAATTAGGATTGCTTATACTAGTATCGCACCGTACCTATTGCGCCAACCTTACCGGAACACGTGAGAATTTTATTAGTTTTATTTGGGTATGATATAAAGAATTTTTAGGGGTACCTATTTCAGCGTATTAGAAATCACACCATTGTAATATATAAGGTACCTATTAATTAAAATTTTTATACGCGAGGTAGTCACGTTCCTCAGAAAGAACCCTAGCCAAACTCCGTCTACCTTATTTCCGGTTTGTACAGCCGGTTTATATATATAATTTAATTATTTCTTACATGGAGAAATGGGGAAATTGAAAGAACCAAGAACAGAAAATATGCAATAAAAATGTGTGAGCCCCAACCGGGTTGTGTCGCGCTACCTCTCTTGAATAATGAAGAAGAATAAATTGGCTATTTTTCTATATAATTAAATATTTATATGGCCCTACGGCCTGCCAAATTACAAAACGAATACCCCAGTATTCCTATCTAAATAATGAGATCTAATTATATAAAGACAATGAACATGATATATGCTATGAAAATAATTTCCAAAAAAAAATAAAGAGAGAATTTAATCCTTAAATTTAATCGAAGAAAGGAGAAGAATTAACATAAAAAAAAGAAAAGGCAAAAAAAAACCAGTCCCCGAACCGAACGGTGCGTTTTCTGTAATGACGGAAAAACACCTTATAGTTTCTGGAGACATGAGCTAAGTATCCTCTATATATAATTAAATTCCTACCTTGGAAATCTGAGCACTGAATTTAACACATTAAAATTCTTTTTAAAATCCGTACAAACTAGAGTGATTCGAAGTAGGGTTTTCTTCTATCTGAGCGGCGGCCCGAGGCGAACCCGCCCCGGACCGCTCACAACCCAAAAGTAATGACCGGCGAGTATATTTCTTTGGACGGCTTGCGATTATCGGATACGATTTCTACCTACCTAATGGCCTTCTAGAATATTCCAAAATGCATTAGTGCGTAGAGCGCGTCTGAATTTATTTATAGAGAGCGTTTGGCACTCATTGTTTGACTTTAATTATTTTAGCTTTTATTTATTTATGTTTACTATTATTTATTACTTATGAGAGGAAAGGACACATCGTAGATGGTTGCAACACAGGGTGTTGCAATGCCGGCTTGGTGAGAACACATGCTATCCCTAATGCTACAGTGCTACGCAGGGCGCTACGCCGCCCTCGATCATACATCACGATGCCTAGTAAGAAGCTAACACGTTTTACTAATTTAATAGGTTTGAGAAATATGATAATGAATGGGTTATTGTATTCCGGTAAGTTTGGTTGTCACTAACAAATGTGGCGGCTGGTACGGATGCGACTTACAAAATTAATAAAGTGAAGACGTAGGCGCCGACGGTTGCGAAGTTGCGCGGAGGTGAAGAGCTGCGGTGAAGCGTTGGCCGAGGTCCATCAGCTGGGATGTTCAGTCTTGTAACATGATAACAAAAAAAAAAGGTCTGATATTAGTGGGATGTCCGACTGGGACGTGCGGAATCCTGCAATTGATTAAGCCTGCTATTGCGGCTTGTCGATCCTTGTATGGAATTTGTAAAATGAACTTCTAATTTGACTGGAATTAATGTACAATTCCTCGTACACTAGTGTTTCTGGAAAAATGCACTTTACACAAATTTATTGTCTTTCTTGACACTCAAACAAATATAGTTGTAGTCCATTGCTAGTATACTATACATATGAAGGTGCGATACTCGTATTCTATGATGTCGTGTCCGTGTGTGGACGCGAGACGCTGCAGTAACCGTGTAGGTGTAGACACCTGGCTACGCCGGCCCTGTGCGTAGACTGCTACGAGCGCGCGTTCTGGCCTTGGTGGCGAACTGCGCGATCGCCAGCGCGTAGCTGTCCTCAGCCTGCGCGGTCTCTCGCCGAAATAGCTGACGGAGAGTCGTGCCCCTGCGCGAATGCGAACGCTACAGCGACCGGGCGGGTGTAGTCGCCCAACTGTGCCGGTCCTGTGCGTAGGTTGCAACGATCGCGCGATCCAGCCCTTTCGGACGATCTGCGCGACCGCCCCGCGCGGCTGCCTTCGGCCTGCGCGGGTTCTTCCGTACAGCTGACGGAGTCCGTGGGATGCTCCGCAGTGGTTGTGGTGAAGTGTGTTCAAATGTCGACTGGAAGCTGCTCGAAAACTGGACCTCGGGACGCTCCTCCTCTTCTTCTTTCTTCTTTCTTCTTCCGCCGGGGACTGGTTTTTGGGGTTTGGTAATTACTATTGCTAGGTGTGCTCATTTACTTACTAAGAATATCTTTTTTTTTTTTTTTTTACGTCTTTGCTGACTGAACTATAGCCTATAAAACCCGATTAATACTATTTCCTATACTACGTACGTAGCGCGATCGCAATCTGGTTGGGTATTCACGGCTTATGGGCCGGTTTATTTTTTCTTCAAACAGGGACAAATATAAATAAATGAATCAAAATGAAAATATGTCGAATAAATTCCTGGTATTTGAATTTTAAAAATAGTTGTTTTGGGTTCGGAGTCTCTGAATGGTGCGTGACCACCTTTGTTCGTTACAAGCAGATAAATGGAGTTAAAAATTTATATGGGGAGATATTATAAGGACTTGAGATTTGTCACTATCCTTGAGTGTACAGAATCTGTTTTGTTTGATCTTCATTTTGGTTTAGCCGAGCTTTTAGTGTCAGGGCCACCGTTTAACCCCTCTCCTCGCGGAGTAAAAATTCAGCCGTCCCATTCGCGCGCGACCTTTTCGCGCGCAAAATCGACGACCTTGATAAAAACGACCATAACTTGTAAACCACTATACGGATCATAAAAAAAAGAACTGTAAAATGATCGCATTGAAATTTGACATAAAAAACATTATAACCTTATCTCGTAAATCAATTAAGATAATAATTGCCTTTTCGCAAACGGCCCCCATCGTGTCGTCATCACTGGACCAAGTGGACGCCTCTCATTTCAGTGTATTAAAACTTGCATCCCCAAAAGGACGCCTTTCATTTGAAGGGTTAAGTCAATGTGTACCATTGTATAATCATTCCTTGCTTGTACCCCAGTAAGGTGAAACGATTCACATCGGTGTCGAGATACTAGCATGTAATTTTGGATTTAAATCCTGTGTGAACGAGTCAATACGATATAAACATAGTCGCTTTATTATGCGATAAATCAAACTAAAATAAATGATCTATTTGTTTATAACAAAGATAGAAAATAGTGTAGGTGTAATATTTTGATTTTCCATCAAACGGGTTTTCCTGGCGCCATCTTTCCATACACACTTTCGTTCGTCCCATGCAAGATGTTCCTTCCATTTCTCCTTTCATGCTTCACCTGAATGTGTCAAACTTATTTCTTACCCTATTATTAGTTTGAGTTTTTAATTATGAGTTTAGAGTTGCACTTGTTTTTCTATGTATGTTTATATTGTGGTGAGTCGAGGTGATTTAATACAAAGATACTGGGATTTGTGGAATATATATTTATAAGTTTGAGATATATACATATGTTTTAATTGATTTTCTCACGACCAATGTTTGTGGAATTGTATGAAAAAATAAGTAATGGTAAATATATAATTAGACTACGTCGTGATCATTTTGCGTTTCGCTAGGCGCGTCCTGACACGTTCGTCTGGAGGAAGCACTCTTTGAGTGGCATTCCATATTTGTAAGTAAATAATAATAAAATAAGAAAACTCCTTCTTCCTCTTGTCCCCTCCGGTTTTAACCTCGGATTTTGGAGCAAGTTTGCACATTGTGCGCTCAAAATATTTTATTTTAAAAATTGTTCGTTCATGAACACAAAAATAATAAAATTAAAAATTGCATTGTTTACCCAAATTGATTTGTACCTAGCCTGGTTTTAACCTCAGGAGTCGGCGTTTTATCTTATAAGGGATTCCATATGCTTTGTAAAAAATAATAAATGTTGCACTTTTTTAGTCACCGTTTAGGGTGGTTGTATGGTGTTGCTAACCCGTAATTTCAATACATTAAAGAACAAAAGTCATATTTTGGTCGTGAGTATAATATTGTTATTTTATTTTTTTGAGAAAATATATTTGTTAATTTGTTATGTTCTCTGCTTGACGAAACACAATCATTCTTCAGATTGTTCTCGCCAAAGCTGGTTATTTTTGCCGGCTTTGGTGAGAAAAAAAAAATTTAAAAAAAAGTTTTGTGCTTGTATTTTGAGTTTTAAAATATTTATATATGTCTTATTTTTTATGTGGCGTGTATGTGTTTGTGTAAGTGTGTTGCTGTGTTAATAAAGTGTTTAATCATTTATTATATATTGTCAAACATGTTTTTCCTTTCTTTTACCGGTCCACGGAGCTCAGATCGAGACCCACCCCAAGAGTATTTTAGTACTTAGCGACTTTCGGAATAAACGATATTATTTTCCCTTGCGTAACTGTTTTCCTAGCAGATAGTATGAATTTAGTTTTTAGACATTGTCACTAGCCTTTAAATAAATGTCTGACATGAAAAATTCCTTTGTTTTTACCTGTTTCGTCCTCTAGTTCGTACGCGGTTCGCGATTTGCGCGCTACAACCTTGCATTTTATGTATCTAGGTGCAAGTTTGCTTGAAAAGAAATCTATTTTCCTAGATAGGGTGTGATTTTTTGCCCACACAGTATCTCCAGGAGCTAGACGCAGATCTTTCCTCCTTAAATTGTACCTGTTCGCGTTGTTTTTAAATGACTCAAGTAATTTTTCTTGGACAATATCATAAGTGTCAGCCAGGCTTTTTAGACCTTCGGCGAATTTTTCCCTGCCTTCTATGTCTAATTCATTTTCATTTTCCGGAATGAAGCTTTTTATGTTATGGTACCGGCCATCAATAATCATCTCTCTCCCAAACATGAGATAAGATGGAGAAAAGCCTGTAGTTAGATTAACGTGCGAATTAATGGCGTTTTGGATTTTCCCCAGAAATTCTACCCATTTTCTCTGGTCTTTTCCTACCAAAATTGCGAGAGACGTCTCTATGGTCTGGTTATACCTTTCTACAACATTCGATTGGGGAGCATAATTGCATCCGAAAAACAAACGAGGGATTTTGTACTTTTCGGCGAACGATTTGAATTTGCGCGACTTGAAGTAGCTGGCGTTGTCTAATATGATAACGGCCGGTGTGCCGAATTGTAGGAAAATGCTGTTTTCGAGGTGTTTCGTTATACTTTCTGATGTTGCTTTTTTTAGAGGGAATAACCAACAATACTTGGAGAATATGTCTACCACGGATAGAATATATGTATTTCCTCCAGTAGAACGAGGCAACGGTCCCACAAGGTCAATGCTGATAGTGTGCATTGGTCTGCTCACCGCCTTGGGTGTTATCATAAGTCCATGGGGTGGCGTGGTTTTGATCTTATGTGCCATACATATATCACAGTTTTTGATATAGGATTTCACCTGACGAGACATTCTTGGCCAAAAGTATTGCGATTGTAATTTTTTTAGCGTTTTAAAAGTACCGAAATGCGATGCAAATTCGCCGCCGTGAGTTTCTTTTATGGCGGTTTCTTGCTCATTTTCTTTTAATACTAGTTTCCACGGGCTTAGCAAGTCCTCTCCTTTTTTAGTCGGTACGTATTTGTATAATTTCCCATTTTCCAACCTGTAGTCGGGAATTGACGTCGGATTTTCTTCAAGATTTTTTATTATTTTGTCATACCAATTTTCTTCTTCCTGAGTGGATATCACATCACATGGGATCCTGGATAACGCGTCTGCCACCACGTTTAGTGTTCCCTTTCGATGAATAATCTCCATGTCATATTGAGATAAAATGGTAGACCATCTTGCTAAACGCCCAGAGGGATTGTCTATACGAGTGAGCCATCTTAAGGATGAATGGTCGCTTATCACTTTGAAGTGAGCCCCATCTATGTATTCTTTATAGTGCTGAACAGCCTTCAAAACTGCCATAAGCTCTTTTTCTGTAACACTGTAGTTGCGTTCTGTTGCAGATAGAGTTTTTGAAAAATACGAGATTGGATGGTCAAATTGGTCCTCCTCGGAAAATTGTGTTAAAGCCGCGCCAATTGCCTTGTCGCTAGCGTCGCATGCAATGGTGAACTCTTTGGAAAAATCTGGGCATACGAGAACTGGTGCTGTTGTCAGTGCGTTTTTAAGCTCGACGAAAGCAGCCTCAGCTTCCTCGTTCCATTCGAATTTTATTTTTGAGTCGCGTTTCCCACCTGTTAATTTGCATAGCGGTTCGGCTATTTTCGCGTAGTTTTTTACGAATTTTCTATAATAACCGGATAGACCGAGGAAACTTCTTACCTCTTTGATTTTTGTTGGACGTGGAAAATTGTTGACACAACTGATTTTTTCCGGATCTGTTCTTAAACCTTGGCGGTCTACTACGTAACCTAAATATTTGAGTTCCGAACGACCGAACTCGCATTTTTTTAAATTTATTGTAAGTCCTGCTTCTTTTAAACTTAGCCTGACGCGTTTTAAAGTTTCTATATGTTCCCTGAAATTAGGTGATGCTACAATTAAATCATCTGCATAGGCGAATACGTGATTATCGTATTCAGGCCCAAAGATTAGGTCCATCAAAGCTTGTAAGTCTGCAGCTGCGTTGCACAAGCCGAAAGCTAAGCGTTTATAGGCGTATAACCCTTTGCCCGGCACCGCGAAAGCTGTTTTGCAGATGGATGATTTTTCCCTAGGAATTTGCCAATATGCTTTTGATAAATCTATGGACGATAAGTACTTAGCATTCCCTAGTCTGTCTAGGATTGTCTTCGAGGATACCATGGGATACCTATTTTTTCGAGTGACGGAATTTAATTTCCTCGAATCGAGGCAAACGCGTGGCGTCCCGTCTTTTTTTGTGACTACCACTACAGGTGAGCACCACGGAGATCTTATGGGTGTTATTACTCCCATTTTTAGCATCTCGTCAATTTCCTCCTTGACTAATTTTTCCTTAGCGTGAGAAAGTGGATACGGACGCTGGCGAATTGGATCCCCTGACGTTATTATTTTGTGCTCGATTAGATGAGTTTTTCCTAGACCGTTTTTTTCGAATGAAATGTCCTCAAATGAACAGATAACTTTTTGTAATTCGTCCCGTTGTTCGGGAAGCAAATTTTGCCAGTCTATTATGTGTTTTACGCGGCTTTCATTTATTTGAGACAGTTGGATATTGTATTTATAATCGACAGAAATTTTCACATCGAAAGTTTGCAGAAAATCTATACCTAAAATGAACTCTTTTGTTATTGTAGGACATACTAGAAAGTTGACATTTTTTGTTATGGATTTGTATCTAACAGGAAGTGTTACAATACCTAATACCTGTTGATCTTTTCCGTCCGCCGTAGATAACTGAGTTTCTGTTTTTCTTAATTTTGTGTCATTTTTACATATTTTTTTATGGGTATTTAAACCTATTATGCAAATTGAACATCCTGTATCGACTAAACCCTGGTATTCCGCGTCCCAAATTTTGAATTTTGCATAAGGCCTTGTATCTAGGTGGTCGCTTAGGGCGGTGACTATGTGTTTCTCCACTTTACCAGTTACACCCCTGAACTGTGAAAGTGGTTCGAAGCGTTTTTTGGCTGATTTGTATTCTGCCGGTTTTGTGAACGATTGCAATTGTTGCAATTTGAGGTTGAGACGTTTTGTGTTTTGCACTTGAAACATATCAGCATAGGATAAGTCCTGCATTGCCTAAAGTTGTGCCCAATTTTGTCGCATTTTAGACATGACTGATTTGCCCACGGGTTTCTTTGACGAAAATTTTCGTCGGTTTTCCCGTACTGTCTGTTTGTTTGAAAGTGCGGACGCGCGTGTTGAGCTCTATTGGTTGACGATATGTTCGCGCTTTGATGGTGTTCCTGCTCCATCGCATTTTCACCGTAGAAATTTCCATCGGCGATATGGTGTCCCGGATATGCATTTTCCAGAGCTGCAACCTGTGGAACCTTCGTTGGCCTTGAATGTGAGCTGTTTCGCTGCGAAGTCGCGCTTGTAGTCTGCGATGACGCTGGCAGCATGTATTGCTCAAAGTTTTTCGCGACATCAAGTAAGTGCCCAATATCCGTTAGCCTTACTGTACCTAGCAACGTATGATAAATGGGTAAAACGTTCATTTTTGCTACTTCTAAGATGACTCTGTCTGATAGTCTTGAAGTTAGCCTGGAGTTTAGGCAGTCTAACCTCGTAATGAAGTCGTCCATGTTTTCGTTAGAAGCCTGTTTGGTACTTCTGATCTCGTTCTCAAGTTTTGTCTCGTAGTTTAACTGCTCGTATTTGTTTATTAAAGCGGCCTTGAGTAATTTCCAGCTGGTCGTGTAAGTCCTCACGTTTCTAAACCATCTCAGGGCTGAACCCTCCAGAAGGTCTGAAAATCCTTGAAGTAGTTCCTTTTCAGTGGTGCCCCTCGATTGAACCTTGTCCTCGACGTTTTCAATAAATTCCAAAACTTTTCCTGTGCCGTCAAAAGATATTTTCCACTTGAACAGAGTTGGTTGAGTATTACTCCTTCCGCTCGACTGGAAAATGTCGCTTGAGAAAGCTCTTTGTCGTGATATTTGCATTATTGCTGATTCGTTTAGGTTTTCCTCCATGTTTTCCGAAGTTGGTGGCTGAAATCTTGGTTTTGACGTTGCCGGTGCTGTTTCATTTTTTTCGGAGTTTTTCCTTGCCAAGTTGCTGTTTCCAGGATCTATGTGTCTAGACGTGCTCTCATGAGCGTCCTGTTCTATGTTTTCCCGATTTGGAGAAGGTTGCCGATGTGATTTGTTGTTCCCGTTGAGAGATTCGTCGTCGAAATCGTAATTAGAGTTGTTTTTCTTTTTCGAATTTTTTGTTTTTCTTGGTGCCATTTTTTTGTAGTGACCCGGAAGTGTGTGTTTTTTATTTTTTTCTACCTATTAAGTGACGATACCTTTAGTTGCTAAGCCTGTTTGGCGCGTCGGAATCGATCTGTCTCCGCGGATAAATAATGACCAGTTTGTATTATGTGAAAACAATGTTTGGAAATGTACAAGATATGCGTGAACTTAAGGAAAATTATTGCTATAAAAGAAAATTGTTGTGTCTTGTGTGTGTGGTTCGGTAGGTTGGTTGACGGTGCGATGCGATAAATATAAAATATTTATTTTTAAAATGTGTCATACACAGTAAAATAGGGTGGGTGGGTGGGTTGTTGTACTTGTATTTTATTTATATATTTTGAAAAAAAAATTTTGGGGTTGCCCCTGTGACAAAAAAATAATTGAATGACTAAACGAAGTGAAGACTAGATAAGATAAATAATGGTAATAGGCCCCACGGTTGGGCCCAAAACTGCAATGCCCAAGCGGGAATTATATTTAAAAAACGAAGAATGAAATGTATATTTTTGAAAAGCCCCACGTTGGGCGCCAAAACTGCAACGAAACCGCTCTATTATTGATGTTTATTTATGCGAATTTATACTATGTTGATATTATTATTATTATTTAAGCAAAAACAGCGTTTTGGTGGCCAATAAGAGATGTCTACCTATTATTGAGGGATAATGTAGCTACAAGGAGCATAGGGCGCCAGGCCACCAGGTGCTGGGCGGTTCGCTGGTTGTGCAAGCAGATCCTGTACCGGAAACAGGCTTCTGCGCGGCGAATTTTACGGGAGTACAGGGTAATCGCTTGAGAGGATGGCTGCTCATTCAAGTAAGTTTGTCGGAGACGGGTCGTGGGGGAAACTCTCAGAGCGCGCGAATCTGCACGCTATTTAAAAAGAGTGCGATGTCCTGCGTGAAGTGAGACTCGCCTTGATGAGGCGTCCGGTATATGGAGAGGGAAGAGTTCAAAATCTGGTGAAATTCTGCGTTCCAAATGTCGAGATGCAACTATATTTTTTCTACTTTATTTCTGGCTCGTAAACTGTCTGCGCTCGGCTGGCGACGACAAAACAGAAATCGGCGGGGCCGTGATCAGCGCCCTCTCGACGGGCGAACCGACTACTACGGGGTACTATGATTCACTCCGCGGCCGATAGATGGCGCTTTGCGGGAGGCGACGTCTGCCCAAAAGAATGACTAATCGTGTTATAAAAAATAAAATGTGGAATTATACGGAATGGGAATATACCTCAAGGAAATTAGGAAAATCAAATAAAATCTGGGATATTAAATAAATGAGAAAATTGATAATTATAATTGGGAGAGGACGAGGAAGATGCCACAGATGGGAACGGCAAATTATAATTGACGGACTAATTGAGGAAGGAAGATAGAATATATTTAGGTAAGGTAACTAGAGGGAGAAGGTATATGAACGGGAGAGGATAATTTAAATATATATTTCTCCTTTTATTTTGTGTAGTTTCTTTTTACCCCTTTTTCCTTCAAAAAATAAATGAAATTATACTCAATGTTGAAGTGGTTTAAAATATGCGCTTTATTTCTTTACGACATATGGAAGGTAAATCAAAGAAAAAGTATTGAAGACGAATATTCTTAATTATATTTTCCAGTCTTATCTTATCAAAGAGAAAACGTAAATCGAGCCTAATAAGATATTTAGAATAATATTCAAAGTTGTATTTTACGGTTTTATTCTACAACAGAGGAGAACGTAAGTCAACATAAAGAAAATATTTAAAATGGTATTTAAAATTATATTTCGCAGTTTATTTCACGAAGAAAACATGTAAATCAAATATGGAAATGTTAAAAACAATGTTTAAAAGAATTTATATTTTACAGTTTCCTTTATGGAGGAGGAGAACGTAAATTGAGATAAAACAAAAAAAAAATGTTTGAAAACGATATTTGAAAAAAATCATATTTTATAGTTTCCTTTATGGAAGAGGAGAACGTAAATTAAGATAATAAAAAAATGTTTTAAAACGATATTTACAAGAATTATATTTCACAGTTTCCCTTATGGGAGAGGATAACGTAAATCAAAATAATAAAAATGTTTAAAACAATATTTACAAGAATTATATTTTACAGTTTCCCTTATGGGAGAGGATACCGTAAATCAAGATAAAACAATGTTTAAAAAATAATATTTAAAATTATATTTTCGGTTTCCTTTTATGGAAGAGGAAAAGTAGATCAATATATAAATGTTAAAAAAAAAATAATATTTAAAATTATATTTTACAATTTCCTTTTATGGAGGAGGAAATGTAAATCAAAATAACAAAAAAAATATTTAAGAACGATATTTAAAATTATATTTTCACAATTTTATTTTACGACCTTTCACCCCTGCGGGTTATGACCATTATTTCTAATCTCGCTCTTTTATGGCGAATGCTAGTATTAATTTTTGTTTTTTTTAGAAATTAGGATTGCTTATACTAGTATCGCACCGTACCTATTGCGCCAACCTTACCGGAACACGTGAGAATTTTATTAGTTTTATTTGGGTATGATATAAAGAATTTTTAGGGGTACCTATTTCAGCGTATTAGAAATCACACCATTGTAATATATAAGGTACCTATTAATTAAAATTTTTATACGCGAGGTAGTCACGTTCCTCAGAAAGAACCCTAGCCAAACTCCGTCTACCTTATTTCCGGTTTGTACAGCCGGTTTATATATATAATTTAATTATTTCTTACATGGAGAAATGGGGAAATTGAAAGAACCAAGAACAGAAAATATGCAATAAAAATGTGTGAGCCCCAACCGGGTTGTGTCGCGCTACCTCTCTTGAATAATGAAGAAGAATAAATTGGCTATTTTTCTATATAATTAAATATTTATATGGCCCTACGGCCTGCCAAATTACAAAACGAATACCCCAGTATTCCTATCTAAATAATGAGATCTAATTATATAAAGACAATGAACATGATATATGCTATGAAAATAATTTCCAAAAAAAAATAAAGAGAGAATTTAATCCTAAAATTTAATCGAAGAAAGGAGAAGAATTAACATAAAAAAAAGAAAAGGCAAAAAAAAACCAGTCCCCGAACCGAACGGTGCGTTTTCTGTAATGACGGAAAAACACCTTATAGTTTCTGGAGACATGAGCTAAGTATCCTCTATATATAATTAAATTCCTACCTTGGAAATCTGAGCACTGAATTTAACACATTAAAATTCTTTTTAAAATCCGTACAAACTAGAGTGATTCGAAGTAGGGTTTTCTTCTATCTGAGCGGCGGCCCGAGGCGAACCCGCCCCGGACCGCTCACAACCCAAAAGTAATGACCGGCGAGTATATTTCTTTGGACGGCTTGCGATTATCGGATACGATTTCTACCTACCTAATGGCCTTCTAGAATATTCCAAAATGCATTAGTGCGTAGAGCGCGTCTGAATTTATTTATAGAGAGCGTTTGGCACTCATTGTTTGACTTTAATTATTTTAGCTTTTATTTATTTATGTTTACTATTATTTATTACTTATGAGAGGAAAGGACACATCGTAGATGGTTGCAACACAGGGTGTTGCAATATTTACACCCCAGACACGTTTAAAAATCTAATTATGAATATATTACAATTTAATTAACTTATCTGTTTATTATGAAAATAGGTATTCTCCTCTTATCTTTGTATTTACATAACTTATTCCTATTTTATATTTTACGTTCCCATAAAATGGTCATTACATAATTATATATTTTATTTCCTTATTACTTACTATCTATTTAATAATTAATTCATTTATTACCATTTTAATATACATGTTTATGAATCAATTTACTATTTTTTCTGCTCTATTTACATTTATATTTACTCTTTTAATACTTTGGACTGTTTAGTAACTTAGCAATTGCATATTTTCTGTTTATTTTAAAAATCCTAACAATTTCACTTTAAAAAATGCTTGTATATTTTAAACTTTTCATTTATATAAAATAACGTACTATACGACCGTTTAATTGGTGGAAACATATAAATAGTTTAATGTTTGTTATATTTTGATTTAGTAAATATGTTTTTTGTACTGTCTGTTTCCTGAATAAAATAAAATAAAATTATTAATATTATAGGTATGTTGGAGCTTTAGTCCAACATACCCACAAAAAAAAGTAATTTCTACAGAATCGAAATCGCAAACTCGCTCAAATCTACACGAGTCAGCTGCAGTTGATTTCCAACTAAATTCGGCATTTTACGCACAGTCAGGTGATGACTAATGTCATTTCTTCTGATCGATACGAAATTAACAGACATTTCTCACCCCACTCACAACTATTGCGTCACTGCTTACAATATAAAACGCAGTACATTTCGATCGATCGAGATCATTCCCTGGAGGGCAGTATCCGCGCATTAACAAGTACTCGCGCTCTACACTTCACTTCGAGTCAACAAATCACTCATAGTATACGCGACTATCCTTATCTTCGAATCTATCGCGGCGCTTCACACTTCGGATACACAACTACGGCTTCACCTCGCGCCCACTACGCAACGGCGAAATATCACTCAAGGCGTTACGAACTGGTAACCTACTACAGACTTTCTGAATAAATACTTCAACTTCAACATCCACGACTTTCAATAACGGAGAAAACTTCTTGATGAGAACCACCCTTTGCTCACAATCAATTGGAGTCTAGTGAAGGGTGGCCACTCTCACAGGTATATAAAAAACAGGTCTGATTACGCGCGCCAGTATTTACGCACGCTGAACGTGAAGTTCATAGATTGCCACTAAGAATCTTTTTCGTGTCGTTCTTAAAATAGAAAGGGTTATGCTAAAAGTCAATTGCCTCGCCGCGGCACCCCTACATAGATAGACAGATAAATAGAAATTTCTTATTATACATTTTAAGAAAAAACAAACAACGAGCGAACTTATTGATTAAAGTGCAATCTCTTACAGCCAACCGTCGTGAAGGTGTAAGAATTTAGTTGCCAGTCAAATAAACAAAAGAATCAAATAAACAAAAGAACAACAAATAACAACAAATAATCAAACAAATAAACAAAGCCAATCAAATAAACAAAAGAAATTTAACACTTAACAAAAAATAATCTGTTTACAGTGGGAGAATATTCACAAGGAACGGAGGATAGCAGATGAGGAGATGAGACGTAGAATAAGGAATTTAGGTATACGAAATGCTTTTTCAAAGTTACTGGAAAAGTAGAAACCCTAGAGTAGTCTCCCTTGAGGAAGCAAGCGTTAAAGTCGCCGAGCAGAATTGAATGGCTATAGTTGGGAAGAAGACTATCAAGGATTGCCTCGAGTTCCTCGAAATAGTTATTCTGGGGAGGATATTACTCGACGCCAGGTAGAAGAGATGAAGTCTGAAGTTGACAATCAATAAAAATAAAACCCCGGCACGTGGATAGGGATTGCATAATAATTTTAAATTTGGTATCAGCCCGTAGATAAAAACCGACGACACCACAACTCAAACTCACTCTGTCGTTTCGAATTAACTGGTATCCTGGCAAGGAGTATTGATGAGATGACAGCGTTGGTTTCAGTATGTTTCACTGACTGAAAAAGCATGCAGGTTTAGTACGGGGAAGTTGGCCAGTATATCAGGATAGTGCTGTGGAATACTTTGAGCATTGATGTAGCGTACATTAAATATATTTTTGTGTCTGGAAAAGGTAGCTATTAACCATATAGTCGTTTCAAGGGAACCGCATATTAATTTTAGAATAGATAACTTAAATAATAAAAAAAATCGTATGAAACATTCTTCAATGAGCCAGTCCAGCAAGAGGGGTGGGCTGTGGCAGAAAATAGAGCGTTTAAAACAAATTACTAAAATCGTTGTTAAACGAATGGGATGCTCACAACATTATTTCGTTCCATAAAGTAAATTCAATTCAATTCAATTCAATTCTTTATTAAGAAATCACACAGTATTACAGTATAATATTTTTTTAAATGTATGCAGATTTACAACAAATAAAACCGGTTACGGATTTCATTAAAATTACATATATTACGTTTTTTTTTAAAAACTACTTTATAAAACTAATGTACCTTCAATTTTAGAACTATATAGGTAAGAGTCTAGTATGCAGGGTGTGTGTGTATGTGTTTGTGGAAGTGTGTTGAGCGTGTAATTGTGGAGTGTGATCATGTATGATATTAGTAGTGGCATATATAAAATATAATAATAATAATAATAATCAATAAAAATAGCTAAAAACGAATAGTCAGCTTATTATATCGGTTAGGGTTTGATTTACGGAGTATTTGTAAGTGATTATGGAATTATTAAACATATCAATACCATTTAAATGGGTATTATAAAGCTCACAGCAGCGTGTGAGTACTCCATTTCTTGATGCATTAGTTTTAAAACGCGGCAATCGAAACAGGTCAAATTGGCGTGTGGTCCTCATTGGGGCGTTAATATTGATCTCTCCCACCAGGTCAGAGCAATCGAATATACCATTCATTATTTTATAGAGGCACAGAGCATCATTCAAGTTGCGCCGATAACATAGTGAATTTATTTTAAATAGTAAGGCCGCTTCATTAGTAGTATTACAATAACTTTTTGTCTTGAAATTTAAGTATCGAACGAACTTATTTTGGATATTTTGCAGTCTGTTAATGTCTACCTGATAACAGGGAGACCATATTGGAGAAGCAAACTCAAGGTGAGATCGAACAAACGCGTTGTATAATACCTTCAATATTAATGGGTCGGTGAATGGTTTCGATGCGCGAATTATGAAGCCAAATCACGTAGTTTAAATCTGTCAACCAAAGCAACCGTATCTGCGATATGTCTACATTTTGTCTTTCTCCGTGAGAAAAAAGTCGAATTATTGCACACCGGAGCATCCAATAATTTATCGTTTTTTAGCTGCATCTGTTTTTTGGGTCGCGTATTTTTTTTCAGCTTCTGAAACGCTGAAAGTTAAAATATTTGATGGAATCCCGAAGCTGTACCTCGATTGTCATGGTTCTCTTTATCGAATCTGCAGTTCAGGCTCTAAGTGCTGCCGAGAGGAAAGTGTTTGAGGGCATCACTGTAAATTCGTTACGTGGAATATGTCAGTGATTCTGTTAATAAAGAAGTTGAGCTTTAGAATCACTTTTTATTAGACCAAATTAGGAGATTAGGGTCAACAGAATAGGCCTTGGTTTGTCCTTGCTTACTTTGCCAATACGAAAAGTGGTCTCAATTGTACTATAGTCGAAAGTAGTTAGCTTAATTTTATCTATGGAGATGGTTGTAACAAGCTTCTTGGGATCGTCGGTCGCTTTTTCCGGTATGCCACGAAAAATCAGTTTCCTGCGGGACCGGCGCTCCAGTGCATCAGTACGATTTTCCATATTATCTATTTTCTGCTGCATTCGCTGAAGTAAAAACATGTTGAATGTGATGAACTCGGTCAGCAGGAGTCCTGGTTGTCTTGATTTGGCGCCAACCATAAAAGCGGCGATTTTAATGCGTTCTTCGAAGTCGCTCATCTAGAGAGTGTATTCATGTTGCAGCTGTTCTAGCTCAGACAAGTTTACGGCGCCCAGATAATATGAAAAGGGTTAAGAAGAGCTGTAGTAAGACTTGATATATTATAATATGAGCGATCGCTCCCGTTACATAATCATAGCATTAGTAATGTCAAAAGTCAGTTCATTTACCTTTAAAATAATTATTATTCAGCGCTAGTATGGCTTTCAAACTACACTGAGAATTGCGAAAAAATTGTCACATGTAAGAAAAATAAATTTATAAATTAATATATCGTTAAATATACTTTCAGATGACATGTGAAATAGACGACATAGACGATGAAGTGAAATACTTCTACCCCCCTCCCCCGTCCGTTACAACTATATAATACCGTCGAATATAATTCCTAACTTATAAGAATGATAATTAAATTATAATCCTGTACACGTATACATGGCTGCGATCACATACATTTGCAGTGACGCTGCTGTATCCAGATACATATTCTTTAGCGTGGTGGAGCATCCATTTTCGCATAATTCTGAAGATCCTGTAAACGATCATGCCTTAAAATAAATCAAAACAGAAACACTTAAACGTTCGTTCTTAACCGCTTTAACAACGGAAACATTATTTTTGCCCCCAAAACCGAAATAAAACTACTCACCGCGATGACGTCGTCACTAGTTTTATATCATTTTCATCGGTACGGAAATAACGTGCCAGTATTGACGTCTATTTTATTTTCACCATATTTATTTTTTATGTTAAAGATCCACCTAGCTTAAAATAGTCATTTTTCCGTAGGCATTATATTGAATGTACATATTATGCGCTCAAATAAATCGTACACTTTAAAAAAATATTATTGTCGATGCAAATTAAGACTAAAATCACTTAGGTACGTAAATGGCTAGTTCATTATAGAGACTGCGGGAAAAAATCCTAAAATTTAACATGGTCTTCTTCTTGTAGTGCCGTTTCCTAACGGATGTTGACAATCATCCTGCTGATTTCCGTCTTGCACACCGCCGCACGGAACAATGCGCCAGTGCTCAGCTGTAACCGCTAGTGTAGATTTTGCAGCCATGAAGTCTCCTCTTGCCTTGAATTTTCCTTTGGGTTATTATTTGCAGGAGCTCGTATTTGGGGTTAAGCATAATGTGGTCGAAGTATTCAAGCTTGCGTCTCTTTATGGTTTTGAGTACCTTTCTGTCTTTTTTATTTAGTCTTTGAAGGACTGTTGTATTTCGAACCTCTTGGACCCTCGATATATCGAGAATTCTCCGATACACTCACATCTCAAGCTCTTCAAGGCGCTTGTCCATCCTATCTGTGAGTGTCCAGGCCTCAGCTCCGTGGAGGAGAATATGTAGCATTTTGCTAAACGCTTGTGTAGATTGAGGCTCAAATTACGGTCACAGAGCACTTTCTTCATTTTCGAAAGGAGCTACGGGCCTGCTCAATTCGGCATTTAATTTCCAGACTCTGGTATCCTTTGTCGTTGAAACATTGTAGGAAGTGATATTATATTTTAACAGTAGACTAAATTAATAACCTATTAAAATATGAACGCCTTTATCTATGTACAAAATTAACTCAAGTGAAGCCGCTGAAAACTGCTAATTTTCAGCTGAGTTTAATGGTTAAAATTAAAATCTTAAATATTAGCAAAATTAATTTTTAGAATTATACATCCGATGAATATTTTATCCCACTTTCACGTCTTATTTTGATTCAGTGCCGTCACAATGTAAAGTAGAACATTTATATTTATATAACCGTAATATAATACTAATTATAACATTATTACGTCATTTACAATTGACCAAAATAACCGAAACCAAATCAATCTAGAAGTTACGAGCGAATAAGAAGACATACAAATAAGTGTTTACCTCAGAAGTTGAAATTAATTGTTACGGTATTAATCCTTTAAGAAGTCGTAAAGGACCACCATTTTGATAATTTGTCGCAGCAGTCATTATAAAAAAACATGTTCCCAAATTCTTAAGGCTCAAATAATAATAATTAAAATTACATTATACTCTTTCTTTCAGTTCAGTATGAGGATAAACTTTCACATTGGTACGATTTGACCGCTGGTGTTCCTCAAGGAAATTTTCTTTCTCCCTTATTATTTTCTATGTTTACAAACACCATATCACAGTCCTTTAATTCTTCTTATCATCTCTACGCGGACGATATGCAACTTTACATCCATGCTAAACCTGCTGATATTAATATAGCCATTTTCAAAATGAACTCTGATCTCGCTAGATTTTCACAATGGGCAACAAATCGTGGACTAATATTGAACCCTAACAAGTCGCATTCGACCATTATAGGTAGCACAAAACTTCTTATATCTTGACAAAAATTTAAAGATTTTTGTCAAAGATTAGAACTTTGGTATTTGTTAAAGTCTTTAAAGTTATTATTGTACCTGCTAAAAAAAATATATTACAGCAAAGGCTATAGGATGTAAGCTTAACATCAGATCTTTATTTGGATATCATACCTATTTGAGTTTTTTAAGCTATTGCATAGCTTTTATCGCGGGCCTAGTAGGCCAGCGCGGCGACCGAATGAAGAAATTTCTTAGCGAAAATTAATGATTTTAAACTGATAATTACGTCTAAACGAGCACTGCTTACGATTCGAAAAAAATATATGTTAAACAAGAACATTTTCCTAATATTCTTAGCTTTGAATATTTTAGATTTTGTTTATATTACATAGTGTAATTAATTTGTGAAATTAGGTCTAACCGAACACAAAAACGACTACTACGCAAATACTATCTGGCGTATTATTATGAAACCTGCACCATTTTAAAGATAATTTAATTATCTATCTTTTTATCTACGATTTTTTTCGAATAAACCGGTTTTTTTGCTTTCGTGAAAAATTCGTGCGCGGCGCTCTATCGGAAGACGTTCAAATTATTCCGAGTCATTTGCTTTCGCTGCCGCAAATGATTCGGAATAATTTCAACGTTTTCCGATAGAGCGCAGTTATCAGAAAAAATAAAATAAATAAATAATTATAATTGCATAAGTTGATAAAAATGCTATGCAATAGCTTTACCGCGGCAGTCCCCGAGTGCCACACGTATTTTTTTTTTTTTTTTTTGTTATGCAAATAATTAAAAAGTAAACAATTTCAGCTTAGGACTACTTACGAAATTGAATCAAAAGCAGAAAAAAGAATACAATGCATAGTCTAGTGGCAACGTCACCTAACTAGGCCGGGACCTGTTCTAAGGTAAACGTTATTTTTTAATGTGCTTGCACAAATACCAAGTTATCGGAAAACTATTTCTAAAACCAGATTGAATCATTTATGCTTCCACTACAGATTTTTTTGTTAACAGGCGCGGCTAATGTAGATGATTTACTAACCTTCCAAACCATTACGACGTTACAACTTCCGGCATCGAAATGTAAGTCTATAATGTATGGTGGATTAAATAGCCTGAACATATTTAGCTGTAACATTAGGAGTCTCAACAAAAACTTTGATAACCTGCTGATTTTACTCTCTACGATAGAAGTTGAGTTTGATTTGATAATACTTAGCGAATGCTGGCTGAAGGACAATGAACCCCATCATACATTAAATGGCTATGATGTCATTTATACTTGTAATAACAGGAAGCAAAATGACGGTGTTTCAATATTTATTAAGCAGTCGTTATCCTACACTTCTATTGAACCCAGGTTAATAGATGCCAACTGTCTTCAAGTTATTATAAACAACAGCATAGCAATCTTAGGAATATATCGGTCGCCTTCAAGCCGAAATATCAAGCCATTCCTTACTTCCCTCATCGAACTACTGGATAAATACAAGAATCAGGACTATAGATACATAATGGGAGGTGATCTGAATATTAATATTCTTGATAATACCGACAGTCAGGTGAATGAGTATATATGCCATCTAGCTGAATACAATTTGGAATCGGCCATCAATAAGGTCACCAGATGTAACTCTTGTTTAGACCATATTTTTACATCAATTCATAAAAATGTCATAGGGATCGTCTGCGATGGTCAATTAACGGATCACTACCCAACAATCTTATCTGCCAGTTTAAGCAGTCACTTACATAAAACAATTCCACCTAAAACCATAACCTCCTTAGATAACAAGAGTCTGTCGACTGATATTGATCAGATTGAATGGAAGGACATGTACGCAATGAATGATGTGAATGTGGCTACTGACTTTTTTGTTCAAACTCTTGAGGCATTAATTAAGAAAAACACTAAAACGATAAGCATCTCCCATAATAAAAAGAAATTAAAACCATGGATTACGAATGGCTTACTTATAAGCATTAGAAAGAGGGACAAACTACATCAAAATTTTAAATCTGATCCTGGAAATGGTCTCTTGCAACATGAGTATATCCGGTACAGAAATGTATTGAAAATAATCATTAATAGAACAAAAAATACGTACTATCGAGTTAAACTAAAGGAAGTATCATCTGACGCGAGGAAGACTTGGCAGATTGTTAAGGACATTGCTTACGGCAAAAATATTAACTCCACGGATATAAGACAATTAAAGGTCCATGGACTCACAATAACCGCCAACGATCTCAACAGACGGACTTTAGCCGATTATTTTAATGATTATTTTTCGGGAATAGGTGAAACTTTGGCAAATAGAATACTAACTGACAATAAGGTCAGTGAATCGAATCTGTCAGATTAATTGATAAACACAAATACAACTTTAACACGACAGTTATCCCTATCAATCGCTACTGTAGATGAAATTACTAAAATAATAATGAACATGAAATCCACTAAATCTAGAGGTACCGACTGTATTACCTCCCAGATTATAAAAGCCAACAAGAGAGTTTTAGTTATACCAATCTGTCACTTAGTTAACCTAAGCCTCTCAACTGGATGTTTTCCTGCACATTTGAAACAAGCTGTTATCTGCCCAATATTCGAAGGTGGTGCCAGGGACGATTGTGGTTGCTATAGTCCTATTAGTCTTCTAAATTGCCTATCTAAAATCTTTGAAAACGTAGTCAAGCAACGTCTGTTAGCATTCCTTGAGGACAACGACGTCCTTACGCCTATGCAGTTTGGATTCCGATCAGCTAGAGGCACCCAAGACGCGATTGCAGCCGTTACGGGAGAAATAGTTAAGGCATTAGACGATGGAGAAAAATGTGTAACAGTATTCTTAGATCTGGCTAAAGCTTTTGATACTGTCTCCCATCGTCTTTTGCTTACAAAACTTTAATTAATAGGCATTAACGGTACGTCTTTGCGATGGTTTGAGGATTACCTCTGTGGTAGATCTCAAGTCACTCAACTAAGGGATACGTCTAGTTCGAGATCAGGAATCAAATTTGGAGTACCTCAAGGTAGCGTGCTAGGTCAAATTCTATTCCTTATTTACATAAATGGACTATCATCGATTCCTCTGTGTAAGGGGAAAGCCATCTTGTTTGCAGATGACACTGCTCTAATTTTCAGAGACAGATCCTGGCAGGGAGTGTTTGAAAACTGTCAAATGGGTCTCAAACGGGTAAAAGAATGGCTTGACTGTAACCTTTTATCTCTAAATGTAGAGAAAACCAAATATATGACGTTTTCCAAATCAAGCAAGGGAATGCAACAAACAGCTGGACTATCCCTCATAGTACACACATGTAAGGACAGTCCATCAACTATCTGTGCTTGTTCTAATCTGGACAATGTGAGCACGATTAAATACCTAGGCTTGACTTTGGACGATAGATTGACCTGGTCTTACCATATCTACAACACAGCGGCTAAAATTCGCAAACTCATTCATCCATTTAAACTTCTACGTAACGTAATGTCGAAACCATTACTAAAAGTTGTCTATTACGCGCTTGCTCACAGCATTATATCATATCGAATTCTTGGTTGGGGCGGTGCAGCACTATCACACCTCGATCCACTTGTTAAAGCTCAGAAAGCGCTGTTAAGAGTTGTCAACAAAAAACCGTTGAGATACTCGTCGGAGCAACTTTTTCGTAAGTTCTCTGTTTTTGATGTACGGCAAACATTTGCTAAAACGATAATACTCTATTATCACAAACATAAAGAATTGCACCAGCAAACAACCCATAAAATTATAACACGAGCGATAACTAATAGTAACCACATAGTGCCAAAACTGAATAGTACCCATGCACAGAGACATTTTCTATACTTGGCACCGTCGTTGTTCAATAAAATTAAGGATATACCCGGCATTTATACTCAAGGTATAAATATAAACAAAAAAAGACTAACCCACTGGTTGATCACCCAGGAAAGGAAAGCAACCGAAAAACTAATTTGCTTTATTCCTATCTAACTTACCATTCTAACACATTATTATTCACCTACCATACATTTATGATTGGCATGATTTTTGTTCTTTATATTATTATTATCACATACCTTTTAAGATTATTTGAAATTTTATTTTTTACTAAAATTTTACTTTACTTGACTTTATTTTTCACGGCATTGTTCAACGTATTTTTTTATTTAGCATTAGGCAGTACTTAATCATACGAATCTGAGCCTACCTTAGTGCGGACGTCTCGTGCGATCCAGTTAGGTTAGGTTTAATTCATTTGTAACTGATATTTTGATTTTTTGTAAAATAAAGAATTTGAATTTGAATTTGAATCTTTGACAAAAATCTTTTTTGGCATGATCAAGTAGCAAGTGGCTTGGTCAGCAAAAAAACTTTATGCCAGATTTCATAGCCTTAAAAGGCTACAAAACCTGCCCTTAAGCACCCGCCAAACTCTGGCATAATCTTGCTACTCCCATTACTTGACTACGCGGATATATGCTACCTCGATGCCCACGAAATTCTCCTAGACAAATTAGAGCGGCTCCAGAATGTCTGTATTTGATTTGTGTACGGGCTCAAAAAATACGATCATATTTCGGAGTTTAGTAATAAAATAAATTGGCTAAAGATACGCGAACGTAGAGACCTGCATATTCTCTGCCTATTGCAGAAAATACTCAATAATCCACTTATTCCGCAGTACCTCAAATCGAAATTCCGAGTGTTATCTTCACACGGGCTGTCACTATGGTCTCAGTCAACGAATACTCTGTGTATACCTCAGCATCACACAGCTTTCTTTGCCTATTCCTTTGCTGTATATGCCGCAAGAGTATGGAATAACCTGCCTTCCAATATACGGGATACCGTTAATTTGAGTGCGTTTCGCTCCCGGCTGAAGCTATATCTGCTCTCAAAATAATATAACCTGATCCTACTTATATTTCATACTAGATGACCCGGTGAACTTCGTACCACCTAAAATTGATTTGTTTGTAACTCTTTATAAACGTTTATTGAAACGATAATCAAATTCCGAATCCAATTCATTGAAATCTATAATATGGCCGAATCGTGTAAGGTTTGAGTTTCGTTCGGTGATTAAATGAAAGTCGTTTTATAATTAAAAAAAATTCAATGTATTTAATTTTCCATGATAAAAAATTAATGCTTTTTCGACTTTTCCGACGAAATCAGGTCATGGAAGGAATTAAAAGTAGGTACCACTTGTATAACATGCCTTGAACACAACCGGTATGACGGCGACGTTTAGCCCCTCATATTTGTTCTTCGGAGGAGAATTAGTCTTAATCGATGGACGATTCCATGCTTACGGTGAAAACGGATTAAGTATAACGTGGGTGGTAGGTACGGTATAGCTACGACCATATTTCATATCAAAGAAAGCGTATTTTTTCTCAAGAAAATTAGCCCCTAGATCTTCGTAATGCGAAGTTGCAGGTAATAAACAAAATGTTAACAAAAATAACCGAGTTATTTTTTTTTATAAGTGCAGCAGCCATGTCATGGTGAAACTTAGAACAGGCTATCATAATTAAATGCGTATACAAAATTTCGTGTCTGTGCCGTTGATCGTTGAGGAGTTCCCTCGTTGGAAGCCAACCCTGGATGCCGCAGTCCTGCCTTGATGAAACTTAGATCGGGCTGTCATAATTGAATGCATATACAAAATTTCGCGACTGTGCTGTTAACCGCTGAGGAGTCCCCTCGTCGGGAGCCAAACCTGGGTATAGAATCAGGGCATGCTTGATATATAAAATGCATTGTCATCGGAGCTGAACCAACATGTAAATTTTCAACTTCATATGATAATATTTGAGGAGTTCCTTCAATTCCTCATGGATCACATCATCAGAACAAAATTTTGATAAAGATGTGACGAATCTGGAAGTACATCCTTTCAAATAAAAAGAATTTTCCAAAGCAATTCATAAATGAGGGATTTCTAAAGTAACAAACATTTAAAGAAAAATACGATCGAATTTATAACCTCCCCCTTTTTTTTAAGTCGGTTAAAAATAAATCGGCTGTGGTCTACGATCTATAGGACCTGACAGGAAAACGAAAAGAGCTTTATCATTTGAAGGGCATGTTCACAGCAGACTAAAATGTTAAAATTTCAAATCCACACCATAGCAAAGAAGAGGAAGAAATCAAGAATCACACTCATGAAAGCAAAAATGAGAAATATTGTAGAACGGACTAACACGGATATCATAGCATATTGCAAAGGATAAATAGGTCAATAATTTATCAAAAGAAATACAAACAAAATCAAATAATTTAAAATGTGTGCATAAGGTAAACTTAGTAATATAAATCCACAACATGACTACTCTACGGTTGTGGTAGAAAATTCCCACGCCCACACAATTTCTAACCTCTGCCTTAAAGCCGTCTGTAAATATGATGTCCAAGCCAGGGGACCGGGATGATATAAGGTCAGAAAATACTACATTGTTTAGGGTGGGGACTGCCCTACTGGTTTTTTCATCAAAACTGTTTGAGGGATGATGTACGAAGTAGTGAGTCTGTCGGAGAAGGAAAGGTGAAAGTCTTGCTACTGATCTCTCGGCACCGTAATCGATTTCCGGATCGTAATGGAATGCCGCTTTTCCCAGGTTGACAGGAATACTGCGACGGCGCAATCGGTCATGTTGATTTTGTCGTGATCGCTGGCATTGTGTATGTTGTGCACAAAATTGTTGCATTCTCAATGTATTCGCTTGTCGTTCATTTTCAGTCGCTCTCAAACATAATTCGGACATGCCAATACGACTATTTTCATTATCCGTCGCTCGCTGATCGTCAGTGCGGCTTGCACGTGAAGTAGATCGCCGCGCATTTTGACTGACTACGACAACCTATTCTTCTCGGCATTATAACGAACACTGTAAAAAGACACGGAATTGTTTTCAGTCACTCAAATCTGTCGAACATTCCTTGAGAACTTAACAATATTGAAATCCTCAGACTAAGACCAAATTTGTAGTTATGTATAAGCCTGCAAAGTCTATTTACCTTTATGTAATGGCTGATCAAAGTGATTTTTTGCAAAATGCAATTAAATTCGCTTGAAACAAATCTATTCTCCAATCCCACTACCTTTTTTAAAAGAAAAAACGACGTTAAATGTAATAACAATTTCAGCTGTCGTAGCTGTCAAACAATAGAATCTATTGTTAGAAAATATAGAAAGCGCCATCTATTGAGAGAAATACGAAGTGGCCGTCCCTAAAAGTACTAATTTCGATTTTTTCGATTTTTTAGCTGTTTCTTTGGGTTTTTTCTAAATATTTTTTTTTGTAAACCACCGCTGAATCAAGCCAAACAAAATAAAAGAAAAATTATTCAAATCGGTCGTGTCATTTCCGAGATCCTGCGAGACTAACGCACGGCGATTCATTTTTATATATAAGATTACCTATGTATATGTGTAATATGGATATTACGTATCATTTATATTACTATCTATATTATATATTATGTATTTAATCTATGTATATGCTTTAATGTATATATTATGTATAATGTCGTTTTCTTTGAAACCCATGAAAAATAAAAAAAATGTTCTGCCACAAACGTATTTACTACCTGCTGGCTGGCTGGAGAATATTGTCGTGTATGAAATAAGCCCGCTGTTTGTACCCGTTGTAGTCAGAGTAAGGTTAGAAATAGTTTCCAGTACCAGTCCAACCTTTATTATAATAAGATTCCATTGTGCGTCAGGGGTCTTGGAGACGTTCATTTTAAGGAAAAGGTCCTGGACATTTTTATGAAGAACCCAATTTATTCCATTAGGAACTTTGACAGTTTTGAATTTCCTATTCTTTCATGATTACTTTTATTATAATACAAAATATGTACTTTTTTTCTTGACTATATATTCAATTATTTTGATAATCGGAGATGAATTATATTAATAAAATTTGTATTGATTATTTCTATTGAGACATTTCTATTTGTAATCTTATAATTGTGGTATTTCTGATTTGACTATTTTATAACTGACTATTCGTTTATATATTTTGACTATTTGTAATTTTCCTCTATATCTACTTAGGTATTTTAGCACCTCAAATGGTTTTTCAAGGACCTTATATTTTTATTGTCAATTTATTTAATAATTGTGTTTTCCGTTTAAAAATATAGTCAATGTGTTTAAAAAATTATTATACCACATAAGGTATAACACATTATCTTGTATAAAGAATTCGACTATGCCAAGAGTAGGGATACCTACTAACTGGTTTATTTTATAAAATAAAATAAAAATAAAAAATAAAGAGTTTTTTTTATTTATTTATTTGCGCATAAAAATTAAAATAGAAAAATTTTGTAACTAACCTATTCACAGTGTATTGGTAGATGCGCGCATTGTTCAAATAAAGATTATTCAACGAATAAGTTTGTCGGCATAAAATACAAACTACTATATTTGAAACTAAAAGTGCCCGAGGAGAGGAAATTGGGAGAGGAAGGAGAGAGAGAAAGGAAAGAGCTGGTTACTTCTTAGAAAAGTAGTACTTTTTTAGGTGAATTATAAATTTCAATTTCAAATTATTTATTGAGTTCAAATTATGAGTACATTCAATATACAAAAGTCTTAACCTAACTAGGCAGCCGCCTGTTCCAAGGTAGACAATTTATTTTAATTATCCTAAGGAATCTATAATATTATAATTATATAAATAAACAAAATCATACTAAATGTAACAGAAATATCTTAATTACCTAATAAAAATTCGTAAGAAAATGTCATGAAAATTGTCAATATTATTTTATTTTGAAACATGATAAAAATTAATATATAAATTTATATATGTATTAATAAGTATTAATATGTAATAATAATATACAAAATAAATTCACAAAAATTAAAATTAAAATTAAATTACATTTAGAAATCATTAATTTATATTACTACATATATTATTATGTTTTTATTATAAAGATTCAATTATTTAATAAGGTGTTCAATATCTGCATTTGTACAATTTAAGAGGTAGGCACTCAAACTATTTTTAAATTTATATGAAATTTTAATGTCTTTAATGTTTGGTGGTAGGCAATTATAAAATTTGGGGGCAAGATAAGAGAAACTGAATTGGCCAAAAGCGGATCTCCTGAGTGGTATTGCAAAATTTGTTTTTTGCAAATGATCCTAAAAAGGCGACTTTCGTATTTTTGCTGGGAAACCATTTCAGAGTTTTGCACCATGGATACAGAAAGAGTAGGAGAAAGCTGTGTATTTTAACAATAAAATTTTGAGTAAATTGTCAGGGGCTGACCGAACTACGAGAGCGTGGTAACGTTATGGTTTGAAAAGCATTTGGAGACAGGATGATGTTGATTAGAAGAGTACACGATAGAGAAGAGGAAGTATATGAATATTTCTCCATTGCCATACTGGTCCAAATACGCAAGATATAACAGCATAAAAGTTCGCTTTTGCAAATGCAATAATAATTCATAAAGCCTAATAAAACGCAATAAGCTATAAATATTTAATTAGCTGTTTTTGCTATGTAATTGACGGATTAAATTTTCGTTCTGTGCATACATTCCAATATAGTATAGATTATACGTAAGTGGAGATGGCCCCAAAGGAAAAAGAATGACAACTGATATATATATATATATATATATATATATATATATATATATATATATATATATATATATATATATATATATATATATATATATATATATATATATATATATATATATATATATATATATATCTTATATATATATATATATATAAATATATATATATATATATATATATATATATATTAATATATATATATATATATATATATATATATATATATATATATATATATATATATATATATATATATATATATATATATATATATATATATATATATATATATATATATATATATATATATATATATATATATATATATATATATATATATATATATATATATATATATATATATATATATAATAATATATATATATATATATATACATATATATATATATATATATATATATATATATATATATATATATATATATATATATATATATATATATATATATATATATAAATATATATATATATATATATATATATATATATATATATATATATATATATATATATATATATATATATATATATATATATATATATATATATATATATATATTAATATATATATATATATATATATATATATATATATATATATATATATATATATATATATATATATATATATATATATATATATATATATATATATATATATATATATATATATATATATATATATATATATATATATATATATATATATATATATATATATATATATATTTTATATCGTACCTCCCATGGTCAATTAATCGTATCTGCTTTTTAGTTACTTTACAGGACACGCAAAAATTTACAGGAGACACACATTTTGAAAAATAAACCTTGGTTACATAAAATAAAACATAATTAACCTTGGTTACATTCCCGAATGTTGGAAGATATTAATATAGCGCGCAAATAAAGTTGTCAACTACAACGGCGAACCCGTCACCTCAGGAAGTTTTAACGATTGTTTGTTCTATCTCCCGTGAAGTGAGCGCAGAAGACTTGGACAAAACAGTCCCCGGCAAGTTCCGCTACATGCCCGTAAGAGGTCAACGCCTTATCCGCCCAGGTATGTTACCCAGCGGGCTTACACTTACTTCCAATTCCGACCAGATTACTCAGGTCTCTCGATTGGTTACGAGTTCACGGTCGCTTGCGCGGTCCTCTCCCTTACGAAGCGGTGAAACGGTGTAAACCGAATATATCGCGGACCACTGCATCCTTTGCCCGGCTGTTCACCTAGGATCGGGTAGCCGATGGTCGTTTCAAGAGCAGTCGCCGTAAGGTCCGTGACCACCCCCGCTCTATAGGAAACAGTACTGCTTGCGGACTCCCCCGATTGTTAGTCAAAGCGCACAGACCGTCCAGGAGCGCCAGAAGGTTGATTCCTAGGTAAAACTAGCCCTAAGGCCAGAGTCCTGGCCAGGCTCGCACTTCATGCGTGGAGGCCGACGGATGGGTGTTGACCCGTGAGTGTGACCAACCCTGAACAGAATGGGTCTACGTGGCCAACTCAGCAAAGGCCCATTAGCTCCCGCAACATATGTGCACACATTACTCGCAAGAAGCCTATGCCAATATTAGTTTAGCTTTAAGGATATACTTCACATAACCGACGACATCTTCAATCTATGGGCGTAATTTCCGAAAACTAAAAATAAAGTGTGATCGCCTAAAAAAAAATCTTAAATCTTAAATCTTCTTAATCTCATTTATCTAAAATTACTTGGGGGGGGGGGGGGCGGTTAATATCAAGGTTTTGCCCCGGCCCCATACAGTGAATGATAAGTAGGTTAATTTTGGTGGTTTTTTAATATCGTTTAGATAAGCATATAATGATCGTATTTTTCAATGTATTTCCAATTCAGATAAAAAAGGAACTAAAAAGAACTCCTGAAATATTTCAACTCAGTTATGAGATTTTGAAAGATTTCGCAATAGATAAATTGCAATATTTATTTATTTTTATTTTTATTTGTTTATTTATTTATTTATTTATTTCCATAATTCAAGTTACAATTTACAAAAAGAAAATCCTTATCCTAACACAAAAACATTTTATAATAAGTATACATATTATACCTAGCTTAGAAAGGAAATTCATCTTTTGACTTATCGGTTTACCACCTCATAATTTATAAAGATATAAAGTGAATTATCTATAATATAACGATAACTGTCATGTAAATAGGAAAAAAATCTAAGAAATTGACATTCGAAATTTAAATTCTATCCTACTATCCTACTATATAATAATAATAATAATATTAAAAACGCGAAAGTTTGTATGTATGTATGGATGTTTGTTACTCTTTCACGCAAAAACTACTAAATGGATTGAGATGAAACTTTACAATAATATAGCTTACACATCAGAATAATACATAGGCTATAATTTATAAAGATATATGATTTTCTATCATCATTATCACAATTTTCCATCACCACGCGGGTGAAACCGCTGGGCGCAGCTAGTATTATATATAAATTCATACATTTAATATGATAGTATATAAAATAGAGTATAGAAATAGAGAATATATATATAACATGATCACACTCGAGATAATTCTTCACAGTCTTCCCTAGATTTATTTAAGAGCCAAGTTGCCACCACTCTTCTAAATGTAGCGTAAGGTACGTCGGTCGTTTGTACGTCTATTGTCAGTTTATTGTAAAGCTTCATTTTGGTAGATAACAGTGAAAATGGCTAAATTATCACGGGTATATATTTACGCAATTATTACTTTAACAAATATAAGCTTTTGTTGGATAGTCGTACAATAGAACTGTTCGCCCAAATCAAGATTCTATAGGTTACGCAAGTAGACGTTGATTATAGTTACTTGTCTAAGTTTCAGCTTGTTCCTATAAACAATATCACTCTTGATAGAAATGCTAATAATACATTCACCATTCTTAGAGCGTGACCCCTTAGAGCATGAGCTATTCACAGAACAAAGGGTGATTCAATCCAAGGTAAAATCCAGGGTAGGTAAAAGTGAGATACCTACATTAACACCAAATATTTTAATTACTTAAGTGAAGTTTTCTTTGGAAACGTGATCCAGGACAGAGACAAAAGCAATTCGGTCATTGCGAGGGTTGTTTAAATAATCTATTGTTCTCCCTAATAAGGGACCCAAAGTCGGAGCGAAACTGTGTGAGCTCTGTTTCAATGCCGCTATTTTAACTAACAGTTTTCTCGTAATTCAGAATTAGAAACATTGCAATAAATAGAGTTTACTACCGTGAATAATGCTCATTCTAGTGCACAAATCCGTGCATATTTCCAGTGTTTTTGCAATTTTAGCATTTCGGAACCGTAATTACAATACTTTTATATATGAAGTTTATTTGGAAATTCCATAAAAGTTTCTGTCTTGAATTGAAAAAAAAAAATAATAATATCCGTTATTTCATTGCAATATGTGTATGTAACTAAAACATAAAAATTCAGAGACTAATCACGTTTATATAAAATATAAACTTTTATATTTTCATATAAAAATGATATTATACCTAAAATATAAGCAATAATTGAAGACAATTATTATTAGTCGGAAAAATATAATAAATATCAATATATATATATATATATATATATATATATATATATATATATATATATATATATATATATATATATATATATATATATATATATATATATATATATATATATATATATATATATATATATATATATATATATATATATATATATATATACCTGATAATATCAAAAATTAATAACAACGATGGCCACAATATCAATTAAAAACAATGAGTCATTATAATATATATTTATGTATATAATTAGAAACCTACGCAGCCTACAAAATGTGCCTATTGAGTTTAGAAAAATCATAATAATTGAATAATTAGGGTAAAGTAAAATTAATAAGAAAACATAAAGGAATTATGTTTTAAACATAATTCCTTATATAAACATAATTCCTGTTTGAACATAATTCCTTAAACACAAAATTAATAAGGAACATAATTCAAAAGGAATAATAACAATAGTATAGAAATTGAAATATTTGTCAAAGTAGTGAAAAGAAATAAAAATATAATTATTGGATCGAAAATCAAAATAATCGAAATAAATAGGATAATTTAAACTAATTTACTGTGTGTAGTGTTGAGGGACAGCACTTCAGTCTACCCTGGACAACGGCGGTTTCAACATCGCCGAGAGTCAGTTGCTACAAACTTTAAACGGTAAGTTCGTTTTTATCATAGTTGTTATGTCAAACAATCACGATAGTGTTGGATTTCATATTACGAGCTTCTACGGATAGGAAATATATACTAATATTATAAAGAGGTAAAGTTTGTGAGGTTGTAGGGAGTAATCTCTGAATCTACTAGACCGATTTTGAAAATTATTTTATCAATAAAAAGCCACGTAAGTTATAAGTGTCACAGGCTTTATATTAATCCGAAAAATGAAAAGACTTTTTCTTGGTAGTCGGATTTGCAAAGTCGGAAAAAAACGGTCAAATGAAAACATTTCTTACGAACGCTGCCGATATATGATTGTGTTCTAGAGAAAAGTTCTAGAGCTTGATAATGCCTACAAAAAAAATCAGCGACAGCATATATCTAACTTTATATTTAAGTCACAAAAAGTAGTTTTTTATATAAAAAAAATAATTTAAATCGTTAGGTCATGTTTATTGGTCATATTATCAACAATTAAGAAATCTTATCAAAATAAGTAAATTTATCGTCTCAAGTGTTTAAAACAAAAGACTTTTCCTTTTTACTGCATATAATTTCCTTTTTACTGCATAAATGGTTAATGAGATAATACGACATAGGTATGGAACCGCGACCGTATCTCGGGTTGGAACTTCTGAAATACAATATATTTTGGTACCAAATAATAACATTACATATAATATAGTATATAGAGAAGTTTTGAACAATTAAAATAAACATAATTTATTCGATCATAATCATTTCATTCACTAATTTGAAACCCGGTAATATAGAAAATTGGCATGCACATACAGTAAAAATACATATGCAGTAAAAATATAAACCTCCTTTTGGCAGTGAGGAAATAAATCATAGCACTCAGTACTAACCTAACCACACTCACAATTTCATCACAAGTAAAAAGTTTTACCGCCCAACGAAGTGGGCACAGGTCAGCTAGTTTAGAATAAAGTGCGTTAGTTTGAACGTTTGCAAGAAAAAGGGCGTGAATCTTGTCGTCGTTAGTATTCTAAACA